>MU704570.1:26078-36417 GCA_026770625.1 Nicotiana glauca
ACCGAGGATCTCCCTGGCATAACCCAAGGAGCCTTTTTTTTCAAATCCCGACATAACCCATGGACCTCCCCAGCATAACCTAAGGAGCCTTTTCTTTCCAAATCCTGGCATAACCCGTGGATCTCCCTGGCATAACCCTAGGAGCTTTTTTCCAAATCCCGGCATAACCTGTGGATCTCCCTGGCATAACCCTAGGAGATTTTTTCCAAACCCCGGCATAACCCGAGGATCTCCCTGGCATAACCCAAGGACCATTTTCTTTTATCCCGGCATAACCCGTGGACCTCCCTGGCATAACCCAAGGAGCATTTTCTTTCCAAATCCCGGCATAACCCAAGGAGCATTTTCTTTCCAAATCCCGGCATAACCCGAGGACATCCCTGGCATAACCCAAGGGACTTTTTTTTTTCAAATCCTCGCATAACCCGAGGATCCCCCCTGGCATAACCCAAGGGGCTTTTTTCTTTCCAAATCCCGGCATAACCCGAGGATCCCCCTGGCATAACCCAAGGGGCTTTTTCTTTCCAAACCCCGGCATAACCCGAGGATCTCCCTGGCATAACCCAAGGAGCCTTTTCTTTCCAAACTCCGGCATAACCCGAGGATGTCTCTGGCATAACCTAAGGAGCATTTTCTTTCCAAATACCGGCATAACCCGAGGATCTCCCTGGCATAACCCTAGGATCTTTTTCTTTCCAAATCCCGGCATAACCCGAGGATCTCACTGGCTTAATCCAAGGAGCTTTTTCTTTCCAAAATCCCGGCATAACCCGAGGATCTCCCTGGCATAACCCAAGGAGCCTTTTCTTTCTAAATCCCGGCGTAACCCATGGACCTCCCTGGCATAACCCAAGGAGCGTTGTTCTTTCCAAATCCCGGCATAACCCGTGGACCTCCCTGGCATAACCCAAGGAGCATTGTTCTTTCCAAATACCGGCATAACCCGAGGATCTCCCTAGCATAACCCAAGGATTTTTCTTTCCAAAATTCCGGCATAACCCGAGGATCTCCCTGGCATAACCCAATGAGCTTTTTCTTTCCAAATCCCGGCATAACCCGAGGATCTCCCTGGCATAACCCAATGAGCTTTTTCTTTCCAAATCCCGGCATAACCCGAGGATCTCCCTGGCATAACCTAAGGAGCCTTTTCTTTCTAAATCCCGGCATAACCCGTGGACCTCCCCGGCATAACCCTAGGAGCCTTTTTCGTTCCAAAATCCCGGCATAACCCGAGGATCTCCCTGGCATAACCCAAGGAGCCTTTTCTTTCCAAATCCCGGCATAACCCGAGGATCTCCCTGGCATAAAGCAAGGAGCCTTTTCTTTCTAAATCCCGGCATAACCCGTGGACCTCCCTGGCATAACCCTAGGAGCCTTTTCTTTCCAAATTCCGGCATAACCCGAGGATCTCCCTGGCATAACCCAAGGAGCATTTTCTTTCCAAATTCCGGCATAAGCTGAGGATCTCCCTGGCATAACCCAAGGACCATTTTCTCTTATCCCGGCATAACCCGTGGACCTCCCTGGCATAACCCAAGGAGCCTTTTCTTTCTAAATCCCGGCATAACCCGTGGACCTCCCTGGCATAACCCAAGGAGCCTTTTCTTTCTAAGTCCTGGTGTAACCCAATGAGCCTTGTTTCTCCCCAAGTCCCGACATAACCCGGTCATCTTCTAGCATAACCTGGATTCATTCACAGAGATACACAATCCTGATTTAATTGCTTAGATATGTGTCACAACTGACTCACAAAATTTTCCTAGTGAAAACTGGGGCAGAAAATTTCGTTTGTTTGTTTGTTTTATCTTAAGCAGGTTGATCTCAATACACAAGGTGCGAGACGACCAATGGAATAAATCTCAATCCAGAATCAAGAAATGAACAAAAGAACAAAAGAAATGAATCCAAACATGAAGCAAGTAAGGGTGCGGATTGCTTAAAACCTGATCGAAGTCATAAGATCCGCTGATCCTATCTTTACCCAATGTTGCATGAAGAAGTAAACACCTACAACTTACGAGCATCAATATTCAAATAAGAGCCCCGCAACAAAATCAGCTAAGACTCAAGATCAAGTTTCAAGAGAATCATAGATAGGAATCTTGTAACTCATAGTTGATAGGCATAGCTAGCTTAGCTTTGATTTTCCTTTTTGGTGTAATAAGGAGTTCAGCAAGCAGTAGCAGCAGCAATAGCAATGACAATCACACCTCCAGGTAGTCCCAGCTACCAAACCTTCCCGAACTACACTGACCTAATTCCTGTTTAGCCCAGAATATGTAGGCAACTTCTGAAGCACGGTGTGGTAAAACTTTTCAAAGATGCTTCACACGGAATATGCGAACGGGCAAAAATCGCTCGTTTCCGCTCACTTGTCTTTGGACGAAAACTCTTCGTGTTTCCGGGCAAAGAGGAGCAGCTGTGAGCACGTGATTTTTGACCTAAGCAATAATTCCCAAAATTTCAAACAAAACAATTTCTTTAGTATTTTATAATTTTTTGTGAATTTTATGGTATTTTCTGTTAATTGTTGCATTTTATTGGTGCATTTTAATTCAGATAAAAATACAAAAAATATGCATTCTGCATTTAGGATTTAATTTCATATTTTAGTATTAATTTATTTTAGAATAAATGTAAAGAGAAAAATAACAAAAATAGTCCTTTTACCATTTTTAATTCTACATTTTACATTTTTTAGTTTCATCTTCTTTTAACTTAGGAATTAGCAATTTTGGAAATTAATTAGCACAATTTTAGATTTGATTTGGGTCTTTTATTGTACATAATAAAATCAAAAAATAAAAAATAATAATAATATAATACAAAATAAATGCAAAAATGAATAAAAAGAGAGAATTAAAATGACATGGTCTTGACAAAAGACCATAATTTTGGGCTAAATCAATTCTGAGTCCAACGAACCTCCAAAAATTCAGAGCCCAAGTACCCAAAACCCCACTCCAATTCACTCCAGCCCAACCCAGTCTCTGATCCGGTTTAGACAAGCCCAAAACGACATTGTTTTGGCGCAATGTATCTGGACCACTCATCTCCTAAATCCAACGGCCAATATTGGTTCTTAGATTTTAATATAATTGTCCAAATGTAAAGAAACCCTAGAAGACCAATTTCATCCTCATCGTACACTCCCCCTGTAACACACCACCGTCTCCGCCGCCCTCCACCATAACGCCGCCGGCCGGAAATCGCCGGCGGCGGCGGCCAACCTCCATTTCCACCAAAAATCACACCACAGATTCCCCAAACTCTCCTCTTTTCAACCCTCCAATCCCCATCAAAGACCCCAAATCTTCCAAACCCTAGGCGCCGCCACCACCACCCACGGCGGCGCCACCGCCAAAACTACCTCAAACTTACACCATAGCACCCTTTTTACCCCCTCACACCTAATATGTCATTGATTCCTTTTGAATACACCTAGAAATCCTCCAATATCGAATCTGAGTTCGGAGCCATGTAGCCAAATCCAAACCTACGCATGCAAGGGTTGTATTCTAGTCTCATAGGGTCAGTTTGATCGCAAAATAACGTTATTCGTTTGTTCCTGACAAAGTACAAGCGAGTGACATTATTTGGGGATTTAAATCAGAAAGTCAATTGCAAGAGTAAGCCTCAGTTGTTAAGTTCTCTTTAGTGTTTTCTTTTAGTCTATTTTCATCTTTTCTTCTTTTCTTCTCCTTGGGGTAACTCAGCCAGAAGCGACAAAGGTTCTGGCCAATCTAGGGTTTCGTTAATAACATGATAATTTTTTATTTTACTTTTGGTTAGTCTGTTTGTGTAACTTAATTGGGTTTATGTGATAGTTAATATGGCTTTAGTTGTTGTGTTGTTTCGTTTTAGTTTAGTTTAATCATGATTTGATTGTTTTTGTTTTCTTTTTCTGTTTTACTTCTATTAGTGTAAATATTTAAATGTCAGTTCAATTAGTTCAAATAAATTAATTGTTAGATCAATTAGATTTTCTATTAGTTTTGATTCAATTTTGGTATGTTTGCTATTCTTTTAATAATGATAAATTGTTCGATTGGGTTAATTAATTTTTAGTGATTTGATTTTATGTTCAGTAATTGTGCATAAGTAGCTATTCTAATTAGTCTAAGTAATCGATTTAAGTCCTGTTAATGCATGATTGTGATTAAGTAATTGTTCCTAGTTCATTGATTGTTTTCAAGTAAGTGTTAGGTTTAGTTTAGGGAGATTGGATATAGCTGATTAAATTCAACCCTTTAATTAGTTATAGTAAAACAGGATGACTAGTTAAATTTGGTTATAGCTGGTAGACTTGGTAATTTCAGGGGGTTTAAAGGATAGTTTGGGCATGGAAAAAGGGTAGGTTTATTAGAATTGGTAATTTTATAAATCAGGCAAGGGTAGTTTAGGAATTTAAAGGGAATAGGAACATGATAGAACCTTCTAGGACATTCCAAAATAGGACTTAAGTATATATTTCAGGAAGTTTAAAGCATTACTTGCAACACAAGTTAAAAAATAAATGACTAAAGCGAAAAATGAGAAGGGACTAAAAAAGAAAACTGAAAATCTGATAGAGTTTCGTTTTGTGCGTATAAAAGGGCACTCACATGCCTTGAAGAAAAAGTTGGAGACAATCTGAAAAGTTTTCTAAAAATTTCCAGCCTCCAAATTTTTTCCCAAAAGCTCTCTTCAATTTTCAAATCTGATTTTTGAAATTCAAATATCCAAAATCCAAAAACAATAAAAAACCTTCAAAAAATCCAAAGACAAAAACAGAAAATCAAGAGAAAAATCAAAAATTACTGTTGCATTAGTTTTCCTTAGGTCAATTTCAAAATTCATCAATACATCGAGACTGAATTGAGGTTGTTTTGATAATTGAAACTTTCTGGAAGTTCATGGTTTAAGTTTGAGAGTAATTGAGCTTAAATTGAGGCTGTCTGGTTTATTTTAGTGGTTGTTACTCGTTTGTCATTCTGCCTGGGTCATAGCAGTACATTTATTTTGGTTTTCAATTAATCCAATCGCTGGGGTTGCTGGACTACAATTGCTGAAGCTTTGCAACTGCTTTATATTACTGTAGCTGACCTTTTCTTCTCCTCGTTTTGATTCCTTACCAGGTACACTTCACGTATTCAATATAATGTAGATATCAAATTGCAATATGAAATGAAGTTGTTGCACGATTTGCTGGAGATTTGGTTGTTTAAAGTTTTCATTTGAATATATTCATCGATTCAGTTACTGTTCTTGTTGTAAATATAATTGAACTGTTTGGACTATATTTTAATTTGCAATTATATAGCTGTAGTTTAGTATAGTTAGTACCTTCCTAGTTTATAAACAATTGGAGTTTCTTTTGATTTTGCAATCAAGTTTAATATCAAGCTGTTAGTTTATCATTTATTGTTGTTTAGTTTTATATTAATGCAACCAGTTAGTATAATTTTAGAATAACTTCAGGTTTAGTTAAGTGTGATAGACTCTCACATTAAAATAATATAACATGTTTAGTTGAGTGCATTTAATTGATTCGTTTCAAAAGTTTAAATTCATTATTAGCTGAAACATTGCTTTTTCATTTAATAACAATTACTGTTCTTATATGAGTCAAATAAGCATCCAAAGGAAAAAGATTTGTAGTTTAAGCTGATTGTCAAATCTCATTGTGTCAATTACTCATACTTTTATTTTCTATTCTCTTACATGCTGGACTTTGATCAATACGAAGAAGATGTAAAAATTTTAGAGATTAAATTGAATAATTGTTAGATTAAGCAAATTGAGAATTTCCCTTTCATTATTACCATTAAGGTACGCCTGGGCACCATGAATGCAGTGCCCGACTTCAGCTCCAGCCATTTTGCTGATTGGGCCTGAATTGAAGCCCAGAGTTATCCACAAACGATAAATCCCTTTTGTCACTGGCCTGGTCCGGGTCATTTGGGCCTGGATCTATAATTGGCCTATCATTTATTTAATAGGCCTGAACTAGTTAAAAGTATATTGGTTTCCAAACAATGTTAATTAATTAGAAAAATAGGAAATTAAATCATGAATGTAAAATTGGGCTTTGAATTAGGTAGCGGGATCAAGCTAGAAGGGTCTTCCCTTTTGTTTGAATTAGTAAATGAATTCGAGGCCCGAATTTATATTTGTGAATCAATTAACCTTTTAGTGACAAATAATAAAAATAAAAAATTTTAGTTTGCTTAGGTTGACCTTTTAATAATAAAATGAGACGAGCCTCACCAAACAAAAATACAATTGCGGGGCCCTCATTAATTACTTAATTTAAAAAATACTTAGAATTCGGGACATGCCGTTTAGCAAATTTCACGGCCTTTCCAAAAGTAAATAATACGTTAGCCGCTTTAGGCGTGCTTTTAATAATTTTACCTTCCTACATACGGGTGTGCATTTCATGCAACCCAAATCCAAATCCGAAAATGTTGAATAAGAAATGTGTCGAGGATCCGGGTGCATTTCATGTGACGTAATCCGAAAACACGTTCTTAAACGACGTTCATTTTCGTAAAAAATAACTAAAAGCGGTAAATAATTATAAAATTGCACTATAGGTTGGAATATGTATAAAAATAAGATTTTTAGCCATTTATAATAATTTAAGTGACCGTGCCAGAACCACGGGATCCGGGGGTATCTAACACCTTCCCTCAGGTCAACAAAATTCCTTACACAGAATTTCTGGTTCGCACACTCCATTCGGGAAGTTGAAATTTTCCTCGATTTGGGATTCAAATTAAACCGGTGACTTGGGACACCAAAAACCAATCCTATCCCAAATGGCAACTCTAAAAAATAAATAAATAATCTCAATTCGAATAATATCACTTTAAATGGAAAAACTCCCTTATACATTTATCCTTTCGGGGTAGGTGTGTAAAAAAAGGAGGTGTGACACTACCAAGTTGATATTACATGGTCATTAAGCCTTCCCCATGAAGAAATTCATAGGCAATTGCATCCAATTCCCACTAGATCTGCTCGAACTTGTATGTGAAGGTTGGCCGGATTCTGTTAGTGAGTTTATTTTTTCTTTTCTTTTTGATTGTTACTTAATTTTTTTGTTTTGCATATGATCAATGCATGTTTCCATTTGGTCTGATTTCTTTTTTATCTTAATTTTGATTTCAAACTCTTGCCGCCTCTTTAGTTATTAATGTTACTCAGTTAAAATTAGTTTGATTCATGTTTAGTTCATATAATGGTGCCTAA
Organism: Nicotiana glauca; assembly: GCA_026770625.1. NCBI lineage: Eukaryota > Viridiplantae > Streptophyta > Magnoliopsida > Solanales > Solanaceae > Nicotiana > Nicotiana glauca. The sequence goes on from MU704570.1 coordinate 33,315, forward strand.
TCGTTTTAGTGCTTTTGAGTTTTAGGTTTGTTAAGCTCCCCAGTAGTTACTAATTTTCTTTAATTTTAGTAGTAGTTCATTAGTAAGAGATTAGGTTGTAGTTAATCTTTATTAGGATTAATGAGTCGGTCTGTAACTGAAACAACTTGTATAATCTCAGAATAGTATAAGGATTTTCAATTGAGGGGAATTTCCTAGAAGGTTCTAGGTGGGGGGTCGAAATGAATTATTTTGATAAGTAGTGTAGTAAGTTGAAATAACCCGAGGGACCAAAAAAGAAAACTAAAATCTGATAGTTTCATTTGGTTCCTATAAAAGGCACACTTCTTGCCTTCAGGGGGGTCTTCCTTTCTTTCCAAAAAAAAAATCCCAAAAAAAAAAAAAAGCCTCACATAGACTCTGAACTTTGAGTTCTCAATCAGAAATTTCCAATCCCTCATTCTAGATCTCGGTCTTATACAGAAAAACCAAAAACAATAGAAATCCAATGGAAAAACCAAAAAAAAATAGTTACTATTCCATTGAAATTTTCATTTATATTTCCAGTAGTTTAAGGTCTGTTAATTGCACCTGCTGATTTCGACTAGTTTTGGATCCAGTTGAGTTAGATTTTGGTTGAGTTTGGATTTGAATGCAAGTGTTGGTTGTTAGCTGAGTATTTCAAAAATCAAATTGGTTTGGCTGAGTGTTTTCTGGAGCAAAATTTACTTCTCTTCGTGGTTACTGCTTTGCGTGTTTTCTATCAACATCTATTGATCACTTTGAGCTTGAATCTCCTGTCACTGCTGTTGAATGTGCTGTTTGCTGTGCTAAATAGCTCTTCAGTAAAGCTAACCCTCTTCATTCTTCTGTTGGAACTCCATTCTCAGGTACACACTCGAGCATTGTATTGATACAGCTTGAAAATTGAGATGTTAAAATAAAATTGGCCCTATATTTGCTATCTAAAGTTTATATGTTCAATTGGTTTAGTAAAAATAGTCAGTAGATAATTATTATCGTTTAGTTTTACTTTAGTTTGTATTAATTATGCCTAGTTGGACTGATGGATGAAATGTATTAACATGAACTGTCTCAAACTGCAATTTACCTGGCCCAAAACTATTTTACCTCATTTATTTTTTCTTTCGTCTTCTTTTTCTTCTTCTTTTCTATTAAGCCATCCAACCTTCATCAATCGAAGTCCTCATCTTTCACCCTAAATTCTATTAATCTCTAATTAGGTAATAAAATTAAGTGAAGCAAAATTGAAAATATTACTAGTATATGAGAAGCAAGAAGAACAACATCCCTATGAAATATTCTTTTTCCCGCTCTTCTAGAAACTTTTTTTTCATCTTTGAAGCTTTTTTGTTTCTTTCTTTTTGGTGTTTTACTGCTAAGTTTTCAGAATTTTATCCTTTTCTAGATATATTAATTTATTTTTGATACATCCAAATAAACAAATTAGATCCAAAAAACTTCTTCATTTATTTTCTAGTAATTTTTTTTAACGATAAGTGACGATCACTTTCTCTTGAGGATGTATCATATGACTGGGGGTAATCTTGAAAATACTTTTGGGCGAGGATGGGACAGCGAGAGCTTCAGGTTTAAGCCCCATGGCAATGGATCGAGTGAGTTCTTAGCATGGGTTCCGACTGTTACAAAATTCAATCGGGTCAAATAAAGTGGGTAAGTGGGGAATGGGCTATGAATAAGAGGTGAGTTTAATTGAGCCATGCTAAGAAACTTAAAAATATTATTATTGTTATGGTTCTTAAAATAAATTAAAGAAGATGAACTGGGTATAAAACTCTAATGGAGAACAATATCTGCACTGGGGTGTGTTCGCAAATTTTTTTCGTAATATGAAAAATAAACTGCAATAAAAATAATATAAAGAAAAATAGATTTTATTGATAAATATTTGTGAGTACAATTCTTTGTATACCTTGATTCTCCTCTATGAAATTCTCCGTGATTCGAGGGCTTGAGAAGCGTCTTTCTTGAATGTAGGATGATGCGGATCTCCTTGTGATGTACTTAATTGCCAAGAACGTCGAGCAACACTTTGTTGTTAGGGGTCGATCTCCGGAAAGAACTCCGTTGATCACTCCGTTGTTGAAGAACTAAGCACATGATGATTGATCTCTCTGTTTGTGGATGCCCTTACCAATTGCGGAGTATTCTTCTCCAACTTTGAATGTCCCTTGAGAGTTATGTAACCCCTCTATTTATAGTTATAGAGGATGGACAGTCAAGTTACATAAGAACTCTCTTGCTTGATTCTGATTGGCCCATGTCATTTTAGTTACTTGGTGACTTGTGGTTGGTTCTTGCTTTTTGACTTGGATTGCCACATCATTTAATACATGATATCATCTTATTGGCTTTGGATTTGACTGGACATGCCATGTCCCTTGACACATGGTACGAGTCTTGTCCTTAAGATGAAATGGACCTTGGGCTTGAAAATAATAAAATGGACTAATTTAACTTGTAAAGCCAAATTAATTATTTAACCCAATTGAATTTAATCCAAATTTTGTATGGATTAGACCCAATAAGTTTTATATGTCTACAGATGCCCCCTACTTCAAGATTTGTCGAGTGTAGGCTTGTCGAAAGTCGAAGACGAGGCTTGAAGTATCCCTGAGAAGAACACTTTATTTCTTGCCCATAAATAAAGAACTTGAATTTTTGGGCAATCGTGACTCTCCAGCGAAGCCTAAATCGAATTGAAATTTTTTTTGACACCAAGTATGCTGTACTTAAACAATACTTTATTAGTAACTTTATAGAAAAAATATGGTAACCAAAACATGGTCACATTGAATAATTTTTTTGACAATTCCACCATAGATCAATTCCTTTTGGCAAAGTCACGTAAGACTCATGCATGAAGCCTTCCCTTCTTTCATTTTGATTTGAATTCAAATATATCTCAGAAGTTACCTGCTAATGAATATTTTCCATTTAAAACTTTCAAGTTAAACAAGAATTTCCTATTTTACTTTAAGGGTGTGTTTGGTACGAAGGAAAAAATTTTCCATGGAAAATGTTTTCCTAGAAAATATTTTCATGGAAAATGAGTGGTTTTATCACTTATTTTCTCTTGTTT
>MU704570.1:38024-50643 GCA_026770625.1 Nicotiana glauca
GTGGAGGATAGTAGGGTAGTAGGGTGGATGGTAACGGAGAAACTGAAATTTAAAAAAAAAACTTTTTTTTAGGGGGGTGGGGTGGGTTGGTGGGGGTGAGAAAGGTTGAGAAGGAGCTTTGGAAAATATTTTCCCTTCTTTTGATAAGGAAAACATTTTTCTCCAATTGGAGAAAAATGAATTGATAAGGAAAATATTTTCCAAAACATTTAAGCCAACCAAACACACCCTAAGAAGAATTCTTTTTCCATAAGGAAAGTTTCACCACCTTAAACAATCTATATAAGGGATATAATAAAGTGGGTTTGGTTGGGCTGGCAATGATAACTGGTGTTTATGCAGTATTTGTGTAATACTTGCATGTCACGTCCCTCCTAAGGAGATTACTTTGCAGAGGTTGAGTTTGGTTTCGGTGCTTTAGTAGCTCACCTTATCGCTGTCTTCTCAAAGGTGACACTTCTTCAATTCCTCTGGCTTTACCTATTGGTATTAGTAGTGTGTAGCTAATTTTAGTGATCAATTTGGGCTACCGAGTCTGTACCACACGGTCTGTATGAGCTTGAAACTACAACCAACGAGCATTTAAAAGGCGCAACAGAAGTTTCGTGAAGGAAAAGATTTTCCAAGGCTGAAGCTATGTGTCGTAGGCTCGCACCTGTCCTTTTGATTTGCAATCTTCCCTAAGTAGACATTTCTAAGGGTGAGATCCTTTTAATTTCAAAAGAACATCAATAAGGGACTTCCAAAAGAAAAAAAATAATATTGGTCAAGCTTCATTTATTTTTCTTTCTTGTGAGAATCCGCTTTCTTTTCCTTATCTTGCAAATTTTCTCTTTTGCAGCATTACAGGTTGTTTAACTTGGTAGATTTGGAAGTGAGCCTGAACAACAACCCAAGAGCCGCACATAACTAATTGCAATACTCTTCTACTTGTACCATTGGAGACTTCCATTCAACATCCAAATTGGAAGGACTAGGAGTACGACACTGCTATTCACCATGATGAATTAAACTGTATGTCACAATGTTCCCCATGTTTATTTGGAAGATCGCGTTGTTAGCCTTGATGTCTATTATGCCGAATCGAAGCATTGTGCTGCTGACATTGTATCCATAGAAGCAGAAATGTCGGGCTGTGGCACCGATATCCAGTAATAGAGTTAATCATCGTGCTACTCGCACCGTATTTGCAAAAATATCATGTTGTTGCCACTGATGTATCCAAAATCTTTTCTTATTTTTGTAGGTTTTCAAGAGAGTACAATGGCAACTACGTACATCCATTCTTGTGGCTCGATGAGAGACATTTAGAGTAGTCCTAAGCGAGCTTGATTGATGATAAATATCCCTACTTTGCAACCTGTGAGCGAGAACATGGTACATCTCAGCCGTGCGGCTTGGCAAGAAAGAGGCTTGGAGCTGGAGAGACCGTATTCCATCCTTGGTGGGAGATTACTTGGTGCACCTTTGCAAAACTATTCATTCCTTGATTTAGGATCGATGAAACCTCGAGCCGCTTGCTTATAAAAAATTACAAATTGAAAGGCTGCATCCTATGAAAAATTCACGGATAAATTCCTTGGGGATTAGCCGGAGTCAACTTTTAAAGCTGATATACATGTTGTATGTTGTTAATTGAACGTACATATCTCAAGTTAGAAATGTACAAATTGTGAGCCGTCTTAAGCCATTGGAAAGAAGACTCAAAGATAAGGAAATCCCCAAAATATTATGGAAGGATTCCTTGCAGATTAGCCGCATCAATATTTTGAAACTAACCCATCTATTTGCCGAACTCGCTATTCATCCTTGTGCGCACTCATGAAAAAAAATTCTTATCTCGATCTACGAGTGTCAGAATCGCAAGCGATCATTGCACTTGGAAAGAAAACTACAAATTCTGCAACACTTGAAGATATCATGGACGAACTCCTTTCGGATTGCCTGCAACAGCAGTTTGAAATTGCTCTTAACGTCTGCTGCATTCGCGATCCAACATTGCGTAGTTTTGTAGAAAACTTCACATCTCAAGCTAAAAGTATCGAAATCACGAGAAGTCTACACCATCAGAAAGATAAATTGAATACCTAGAAAACCTGAAAATATTGCGGCAGAACCCCTTTTAGATTGCTCGCGATATTACTTTGAAGTTGCCCCTGATGTCTGCCTTGCTGCTTTTCAGCTTTATGCACTTCCGTAAAAAAAATTCATATCTCAAGCTACGAATCTCCAAATTGTGATCCGTTTGTGCTGTTAGAAGTTAAACCCAGAGATACAATACATATTAATTTCGTAGAATAACTCATTGCGATCTAGAAACAAAAAATTCTCAAAGTCTACCCAACACCAGTAAACTTTCAGATTCGTGTAGTTCCGGTGGAAATAAAATCATATTTTGATCTAGGAGCCTCCAAATTTCAAATAGTTTGTGTTGTTTGACACTAGGTATACGCATCTACAACATGTGAAAAGTTAGAGGTAGAAAATATTTTAGATGGACTGCAGTGGCTTTTCAAATTAGATCGAGACGTCTGTTGAGCTCGCTTTCCAACTTTGCGCACTCCTGCAAAAAAATTCCTAGCTTGGTCTACTGGCGCCTGGACCATAAACATCTTGATTCTACGACTTTTAGATGAAGAAATATAACCATTCCGAAGATCAAAGCTCCCTTCTCTTTGAGTTGTCCTATTTTGAGATTGACCCTACATTATTGCATATAGTAACTTCAAGTACCATGCTTCACAAATCTTATCTCTTGTTTATTCCTTTTGCAGAGTTGCGAAGGAGCTCAAGGGGTCCGGATGTCAGACTGAGGTGTCATACAAGATGCGGAGTCAGCCCTTCAACAACTGTTGCACTTTATTTGTTGATAGTCTTGGAGTTCATCAATGGCGGCTCCCATGCTGATTAAATGTTTTTCAAGAGAGATGACTTCTCATATATGGGACCTTCAACCAACACTTGCACTAGAGAAGCAAACTATCATGCTTGAGGCCTAACAACAAGATATGTGGTCAAGAGATCATTGCAACTACTGAACGCGAGAGACATACATTGGTAATAACATCAAATATGGAGACGTTATACGGAAAAGCATTCAAGACGCTGCAGCAACAAAGCCTAGTTTACGATCATCTTCATGATTTAGGATTTTGTATAGAAAAATGTCTAGTTTCTTTTTCTCTAAATTTTTGAATGTATCAAATTTTGTAGTATTAAAGTAGAGGTAAATTACCCATCATGGATATCGACTATTGTACCTGTCAAGAAAAATAATGGTCAAATACGTGTTTGTGTTGACTTTAGAAACCTAGACAAGGCTTGCCCAAAAGATGACTTCCCGCTACCAATTATTGAACTCATGGTCGATGCTACAACATGGCATGAAGCTATGTTATTCAGGATGGGTCCTCCGGATACAATCAAATCAGAATGTCTCCAAAAGATGAAGAGTGTACTGCTTTCCGAACTCCAAAGAGGATATATTGTTACAAAGTGATGCCATTCGGTCTGAAGAATGCCGGTGCCACCTACCAACGTGCAATGCAAAACATCTTTGACAATATACTTTATAAGAGGGTTGAATGTTACGTCGATGACTTGGTGGTGAAGATGAAGAGTAGGCGTTACCACTTTGAAGACCTTCGAATCGTTTTTGAAAGGTTAAGAAAATTCAAGCTGAAGATGAATCCATCAAGTGTGCATTTGGAGTTACATCAGGAAAGTTTCTTGGCTTCATTGTGCGTCATCGTGGAATTGAAGTTAATCCTGCAAAGATTGACGCCATTCAGAAAATGCCTAGGCCAAAGAACTTGAGAGAGCTTCGAAGTCTCCAAGGAAACTTAGCATTCATCCAGAGGTTTATCTCTAATCTAGACGGTGTCAACCCTTAAATCATCTATTGATAAAGGATATCCTTTTTCATTGGGATCAGTTATGTCAAAATGCTTTTAAAAGCATAAAAAAATACTTGTTGAATCCACCTATGTTAGGGGCGCCAATGGCTGGGGAAGCCATTGATACTCTACATCGCGGCACAGGAACGTTCACTTGGAGCACTACTTGCTCAAGAGAATGAGGAAGGAAAGGAACAAGCCGTGTACTACCTTAGCCAACCTCTGATAGGAGCTGAGATGAACTATACGCCTGTTGAGAAAATATGCTTAGCATTACTTTATGCAATAAAGAAGCTAAGGCATTATTTTGAAGCATACACCATCAAACTCATCACTTGAGTAGATCCCGTGAAGTTTGTGATGACTTGGCCTGTTCTTTCTGGACGCATAGCAAGATTGTCCATATTGTTTAACCAATATGAAATCACATACACATCTTAAAAAGATGTGAAAGGACAAGCACTAGCCGATTTTCTGGATGATCACCCTCTTCCGACAGAATGGGAGTTTTCGGATGAGTTTCCAGATGAAGACATTTTGTTCATCGAAGAGTTTCCACCATGCAGAATGTTTTTTGATGGATTTTCACCTCGTAATGGTGCCGGGGCAGGTGTGGTATTGATCTTTCCAGAAAGACAAGTCTTTCCATTCTCCTTTGTTTTAGGTGAAAAATGCTCCAACAATGCTGCAGAGTACCAAGATTTGATCGTCGGTCTCGAAATGGCATTAGAAATGAAAATTCTACAGTTGGAGATCTACGACAACTCCAAGCTGCTCATCAACCAACTTTTGGGGAGTTACGAGGTGAAGAAGGAAGATCCATTGCCATTCCATGAATACGCTTTTGGTTTACGTGAAAAATTCGATCGAGTATTCATAAACCACGTCTCGAGAGAAGAAAATTGCAAGGCTGATGCTTTGGCTAACTTGGCCACGACGATGGCACTTGGAGAGAATGAGGCAACAAAGGTATATGTGTTTCATCGATGGGTTATTCCTAGACTTCTGGATCTTCAAATCAATGAAAGCCATCATACGTCTGTTGGAGTGATTGAAGAAGAAGATGGGAGGCAACCACTGATAGAGTACCTTGAACATGGAAAGTTACCTGAAGATCCACGACAAAGAACAGACATCAAACGAAGAGAACCACGATTCATCTTATATAAGGGGACAATGTTTCGCCGCTCTTTTGAAGGACTATTCTTGCGATGTCTTGACAAAGAAGAAGCCCGCCAAGCGATGGAGGAAGCACACTCTGGCACATGTGGAGCACACCAATCTGGTCCCAAGCTCTATTTTTGCTTCAAGAGGATGGGCTACTACTCGGTGACAATGGTGAAGGATTGCATGGATCATGCCAAAAGATATCAGCGTGTCAATTTCATGCCAACTACATCCAGCAACCTCCAGAGCCTCTTCACCCAACTGTAGCTTCATGGCCTTTTTATGCATGGGGACTTGACATTGTTGGACCATTTCCAAAGTCATCAAAGGGAAAGATGTACATATTGGCCGCTACGGATTACTTCTCTGTATGGGCGGAAGCTATTCCACTCAACAAGGTGAAAAAGGAAATCGTTATCGATTTTATCAAGTCATATATAATGTGTAGGTACGGCATACCAAGATACATAATCACTGATAATAGAACACCATTTGACAACAAGCTCGTGAAGAGTCTATGTGAGAAGTTCAGTTTCAAACAACATAAGTCTTCAATATATAATTCACCTGCCAACGGCTTTGCTAAAGCTTTTAACAAGACGCTTGGTAACCTTTTGAAGAAAGTTGTTGCAAAGAACAAGAAAGACTAGCATGAGAGAATTGGTGAAGCTCTATGGGCATACCGGACAACCTTCAGAACTGCTACACAAGTAACTCCTTACTCTTTGGTATATGGCGTAGAAGCAGTCCTGCCGTTGGAGCAACAAATTCCATCATTGCGGATACCAATCCAAGAAGGACTCATGTCCGAAGAGAATTCTTAACTTTGGCTAGCAGAGTTAGAGGCACTAGATGAGAAAAGATTGGAAGCACAACAAAAATTGGAATGCTATCAAGTTCGACAAGCTAGAGCCTTCAACAAGAAAGTGCGGCCATGATCATTCCGAGTGGGAGACTTAGTCCTAGCTGTTCGACGACCCATAATCCTCAAAAATGCAGAGGCGACAAGTTTACCTCAAAATGGGATGGTCCATATGTTGTGAAAGAAATCTATTCAAGTGGCGCATACAAAATTGTCGATAATGATGGTCTTTGAGTTGGTCCGATCAACGGAAAATTTCTAAAGCAGTACTTCCCATGAAAGTCACCTACGCTCCTCAATGTACGAGCCTAAACTATAAGTCATGATGCACCTTGATGCATAACCTTAAACTGCACATTGATACACTCCTGGCCCACATGTGTCTAAACTATGTACGGCAAAAAAAAAACTCATCCATTTGAACTACGTTATGACTTGATCCTCTTCACCAAGGTACGTAGGTAGCTTAGAGTTTTATTCTAAGTTCAATCACATGAGTTTTAAAAAAATACAAATTTGGCATCATCAGACCATTACATTAATTCTTCCAAGGGTAGAGGCACATATCTATAAGGAAAAGAAGGCGATTTGTATTGAAATATAAAAGATATTTTCAAATAAATCCTGCCTTGATGAGCTTGTTGACTTCGACTTCAATTTGTGATACAAGCTCGAGTCGAAACATGCATTGTGACTGCTTCAGAGGGCGTGCTCTACTTTTGATCCCTAAATAACTACCTTAGGACTAAGACCAGGCATTTCTTTATACGACCAAGCGAATAAATATTTGTACTCGGTCAACAGCTTGGAGTATTCCTCCTACTCTTGAGGCGTGAGAAGCGCACTAATGAAGGTGAGGCGTGGATATTTCAAAGTACCTAAATTGAGTTCCTTAAGCTTATCCATAGTTGATTGTCTGCCATCTTCTAGTTGAGGGGGAGCCTCGTGTAATTCATCATCAATGTCAAGGCATGGGCTATCTTCCACAGTTATGTGATATAATGTTTCCACAAAGTCTGACTTTTTTGTTTGACTTCCGTGGATAGTCTACACAGTTTCTTTCTCTTTCTATGCTTCTTTACGAGGGAGGCGAGTGTAAATAATGGTTCTCCTTTGCACCTTTAGCGGACCATCTGTGGATATTGAAAAAATAGACTTTCTCTTTATACGTGATGGGAAAGCACTATAGATTTCTTTGTCAGCAACAACTTCAAAATGATCTCGCTCCTTATGGACTTGCTCCTTATGTTTTGACAGCATCTTGATAGATGGTGACTTCCTTGTGATCCCTAGGCGATAAAAGATAGAGGTCTTTGAGGTAGTGGAAACTTCTTTTAGATGTTTGGAAGATACACGTTCACCTTTGTGTCTTAGCCTTTCAAACACTGAGACCGAAGGGGTTGAACCTCCAATGCAATCAAATACTGAAGCTCGTTGTTTTATTTTCTTGCCCTTAACTTCCTTCATATCCTCTACTGAGATTTATTGTGATGAAGCTATCTCTTTGATTCTCTTTGATGAAATTCGAAGAGGCTCTGCCAAACTGAACCCCAACCCATACTTTGGAGTGGCGACGTACTGCCCTTATTTTCTCAACTTCATTTGGGACTCATTGAGCCCATGTATCTTTTCACCAGTGACTTCATCTTTGAGTTCTCCTAGTTGTGATGGATTGGAGAAGTCATAACCAGACTTTTCAAGTAGTATGAAGGCCTTAGGATCATAGTGCCCTTTTATTTTATCATCTTGGAGATTGCCTTTAGCATACTCACAAGTCATGGATGGGATTTGTGCAACTGGGACAGTCATATGCTCCTTCAAGTGTTGGATATTATTGTGACTCACTTGCTTCTTTGGTGTACATTCCTGTAGCAAAGGTTTCCCTTTCATTCGACACTCACGTGTAACATAGCGAAAAAACTAGATGCTCCTTAGTCGTTGTCTGTATGTCACCTTTAGATAATGATAGCTTAATGGAGATTTCTTTCGTTCCCTTCTTAGGCAGCTTGATGGTAGTCCATTGAGCCTCATTTTCCTCTTCTAACTTGACATCATCTTTCTCATCTGATAAAGGTTTCTATACTTTCGATTCACAAGAATAAAGGTAGAATTTTGCGTCTATAAAGTATGACTCCGTCTTAGTGAAAGGCTTGATGTCTGCATCAATTTTGACTATCTCACCATATCTTATGTACTTCAGACATTGATGCAAAGTAGATGATACCACCCCATTCTCATGAATCCAAGGATGTCCAAGCAATAAGTTGTATGATGTTTTAATATCTATGATGTGAATCAGGGTGTTTGAATTCATCTCACCAATGGATAATCCTATGCGGATCATACCTATGGCTCGTTGTCCCCCTTGGTTGAAACCTTGCATTGTTAGGTTACTTTTGGATAGCTCTTCGATAGAGATCCCAAGCGTTTTTAGCACCATGTTTGGCATGATATTGACAACCGAACCATCATCAACAAGTATGCGATTGAGATGTTATTCCCGAATGGACCCTGTAACAAACAAAGATCTGTTATATGGCTTCGACACCAGCAACAAGTCATCATCTATGAATGAAATTGTTGCACAACATGTGACAACTTTTATCATGATGTTCTTGTGTTTTCATTGGAGCAGGCTCATCTTTGCTTTCTGCTATTTCGTCAGTACTAGAAACTACATGAGTTGTACCAACGTGACCTCCATGAAGGAATTTTTCGGGAAAGAATTCATGCAATGTGATGGGCTTTTAGAACTTCGGCAATAAGGCACTGTTAATATACTCTTGTTAATAGAAGATTTGATATTTCTTGGTGATTGTAGCCTATCCGCATTACTCATCATCGCTCTTGAATTAGCAATTCGTAGCCTAAAAACTATCTGATGTATTCACTTCTTATGAGTGACTAGAATCCATCCCTCATCCTTTTTGTCTTTTGAGAGATTGTCTAGCTCTAGTGAACCTTTAAGAGTTTTCCTTCGAATATCAACTTCAACGGGCTCGAAACTTCTGAATAGTAAGAAGGCAGTTCTTGACACATTATGCAACTTTGAACACTTATTTTCCTTGAGCGCGGCATTGCATGATTTGCTTCTGCTGTTTCATCCATGTCTATGATGATTTTTCCTTCACTTACAAGAGCCATGATTTTCTCCTTCAAGATGAAGCATTTCTCTGTAAGATGGCTAATGACGCGATAAAACTTGCAATATCTCAGATCGCCAACTTTGCCAATTTCCTTTGACCTTTTTGACTCGGGGATACCGATGACTTTTTTGTCCAGCAGTTCATCAAGGATTGTTGGTATGTCTGAATCTGGAACTGGACAAACATTCGCCTCTAATTCCTTCAAGGTGGGACGACGCTTCTCCTATTTGGGATATTGACTCGGGGTCTTATCCTCCTTCACTTTTCTTAGTAGTGACCTTCCCAGAAGTTGCTTTTGCCGCCATTGATTCTTTGGTTTGGTTCTTCGATGAAATATTTTTCTTGAACTCCTTTTGATAAGCAAATGGATTTGCCTTTCCATGACTTGCGATGCTTAACTCCATGTCGCGCACTCGTGTTGCGAGTTCTTCAAAAGTTCGCGGTTTGACCCCTTGTAGAATGTACAAAAGGCCCCAGTGCAATTCCTTGAATGCATATCTCCACATCAGATATTTCTAAAAGGCGATCTTTGCAGTCCAAACTTAACGCCCTCCAACGATTAATTTAATCCACCAAGGGCTCGTCCTTCCTTTAATTAGTGCCTGTCAACTCTATCATGCTTACAGTTCTTCGGGTACTGTAAAAACGATTTAGGAATTCCTTCTCAAGTTGCTCCTAGCTATCAATGGAGTTAGGCTCCAAGTCAATATACCATTCAAATGCGTTCCCTTTCAGAGAACGAACAAATTGTTTTACCAAAAGGTCACCATGCGTTCCAGCATCGCTACAAGTCTCGACAAAGTGGGCAATATGTTGCCTTGGGTTCCCTTTGACATAAAATTGATGCAGCTTTGGTGGTTGATAATTGGTGGGCATGATTAAACAATCAATCCTCTTAGTATAAGGCTTAGAGTAGTACAATAAACTTTGTGATGGCCAACCATATTGAGCTCTGATGGTGTTTGTTATCAAGTCTTGCAATTGTTGGACATATAACGCCGCAACTGAAGTAGATTGCTTTTACTTTTGAATGTTTAACTTTAAAAATGATTCTTTAACAGCTATCTTCTGGGAGGTGAAGACAGGTGAACGAGAAGGGACATGGCTCGACTCTCCAGGTGCATAGGCCTCCAATTTGTTCATGAGTTGAGCGAATTAAAGGTCTTTGTATTCAACAGATTTCTTCAAAACCTCTATAGTTTGTTCCATCATGGCAAAATTTTCGTCCACAATTGTTGCGTCAGTCATCAAGGCATGACTTTCATTAAAACTGAAAAATCCACCAAATCCTCAAATCCGCCAAGGTTTGAGGCTGTTTGAGAAGGTTTGTCAAATATCGAAAATAGGGTGTTGCTCCTAGAGATTGCGGCTATCTGCTTTTCTTTTCCATCTCCAAGGAGGCGAAGTATTCGGATCCATCCAAGCCACTAGCCTTGAACTTGCTTCGAGTGATTGGGCCAACATGACTGAGCTCAGCGGATGCGACAACACTAAAATCTTTGCATAGAATATCACACTTGCGGAAGACCATTGTAGCAGTAGATCTGAGTTTGTAGTTTTTAACTTGCAAGAAGGAGTGATGAAGGGCAAAATTTGTCCCACTGGGCGTGCCAAAACTTGTTCGCTCAAATTTTCGTAATACGAAAAATAAACTGCAACAAAATAATATAAAAAAAGAGATTTTATTGATAAATATTTGTGAGTACAATTCTTTGTATCCCTTGATTCTCCTCTATGAAATTCTCCGTGATTCGAGGGCTTGAGAAGCATTTTTCTCGAATGTAGGATGATGCAGACCTCCTTATGATGTACTTAATCACCAAGAACGTCGAGCAGTACTTTGTTGTTACAGTTTGATCTCCGAGAAGAACTCCATTGATACTCCTTTGTTGAAGAACTAAGCACCTGATGATTGATCTCTCTATTTGTGGATGCACTCACCAATTGCAGAGTGTTCTTATCCATCTCTAAATGTCCCTTGAGAGTTATGTAACCCCTCTATTCATAGTTGTAGAGGATAGTAGTCAAGTTACATAAGAACTCTCTTGCTTGATTCTGATTGACCCATGTCATTTTAGCCATTTAGCGACTTGTGGTATGTTCTTGCTTTTTGACTTGGATTGCCACATCATTTAACACGTGGCATCAACTTGTTGGCTTTGGATTTTACTGGGCATGCCATGTCACTTGACACATGGTACGAGTTTGGACCTTAAGATGAAATGGACCTTGGACTTGAAAATAATAAAATGAACTAATTTAACTTGTAAAGCCCAAATTAATTATTTAAGCCAATTGAATTTAATTCAAATTTTGTATGGATTAAACTCAATAAATTTTATATGTCTACGGGGTGATTTTCCTCTGCGGTAAAACTTGTTGACTCAAATAGTCATTCGATAAACTATCTTAAAAAATTACAACCAAATTCCTATTCCACAGCAGAAAATTTAGGGACTTTGATTTGAATACAAACAAAAAAAATAATGGAATTTGAGGTGAAGATGATACTGGAGTAGTGGGATAATCGTTGGAGAAAGATTCTGAAAATTTGAAATAGTCTTTGTTTCGTTATCTCAAAGTTGAGGAAAATGGATAATGTATAATGGGTAGAAAAATTAAGGCCGGGTCGGGTATAAAAATTTAGTTGGTCTCTTTAATTTTGAAGTGTCACATGTCATTCCTTTCAAATTAGGGTATACTAGTAGCCGTGCTCGCACGATGCGCGGTTCATATTAAAAAATATTAATTAAATTAAATTATGATCGGGCTTATTTGATCCTATTATATTGTATTGCTTTAATAAAATTCAATTGTCTTCTTGTTTGTCAATACGATATACCCAATAATAAAATTTCTATTAAATCAAATGTACTTATATGGTTAGTAAATAACTTGTTTGTTTAATATTTTTCTTTATTATATTAGAAATGTTTAGTATTCGCTTCCTTTTGGTAATATATGAGAAGATATATAATTTATTATTGTCGAAATAGTTTTTTATTTTAAATTTTATGTTGTTGTTCTTAATGATATTATCTAAATTTTAATAAATAAAATCTCTGTTAAACTAACCGGACTTATACAGACAGCGCATCGAATAATTTTTTTAAAATGTATTTTGCTTTATTATATCATCTAATTTTTAATATTATTATATTATTAATAGAAATTTTTATTAACATATTACTTTATTTAATATTTTCCTCTGAAAGTTTTTTATTTCTTTATTTTCGTTTTTTAATTTTAAAATAATTTTAAAACTTCACTTGAAAGAACTCCCAAATTTAGATTGGTAATTTATTATTTATTTTATTTTATTTTTATTTTAAAACTCCAACTTCAAACTACTCACCGATTTGAATGGGTAGTTTTTCTTCTCTTTTTTTCGTTTTTATGGCTTCTTTTTTTTCGCTTTCTTATTTTCAAATAATTTAAAAACTCCAACTTGAAACTACTCCCACCCAATTTGAATGGGTAGTTTTATATATATATATATATATATATATATATATATATATATATATATATATAAAGAGAGAGAGACA
>MU704571.1:20170-41397 GCA_026770625.1 Nicotiana glauca
CCTCTCTTCATAATGCACCCAAAAAAAAAACAAATGGGTAAACAAGTCCGTGGATATCATAAACCCGATTGTTCGGATGAGCTGGATATGTCAAGTAACTTTTAAACGACATTTCTGGGGTACATGGAGTAACATTATGTGATTCATGTAAAAAGGCAACACATAAATTTGAAAAAAGAAACTGTATGCTGTATAAAAAGAAGAGAAGTAAGAATATACAACATTAAACTTTACTTTTCGCTTGCGCAGCGTATCCATAAATTCCTGATTTAAAGAACTTGTCAACCCTTGAAGCCCTTCTATCAATGACTTCTAAACAATTTCTGAGGTTCCTCTTCATAAATCCTCTCTTTTCTGTGGAACTTAATATGAGAAATAATGTTGTATTAGCAAAATACTTACAAACTCTACCAAGTTAAATGGTCTTGCTCTGAGCTGTGCCATCTTATCCGGCAGTCCCAGCAGCTCCAGAGCTACAGATTATTTGAAATGAAGGTGATTACAGACTAAATCACCAAATTCTTATAAGCCTTTAGAGATGCATGGCTGCTGAGGGCATCTTTTAGATTACAAATTGTTCATATTACTTGCATCACATACAAAACTGCCTGAGCGGTTTGATCTTATTAAGAATGACGAATGAGCTGTTACTTCATCAATATTTTCCTCTTACTTCTTTTTACTTCATCACTTTTCTCATTTCACATCTTAATTCTATCTACTAAGCTTTTAGGCTCACCTCTTCTTTCTCTTGGGCAGATACCTATTCCTAGTGGCAATGTGTATGCCATAAACGATGCATTATCAGCAGAGGGTGCGGCAGATGATTATGAGACTTGTCTAAGACACTTGGTTAAGACCAAGATTGTAGACATTTCCGAGGCTACTGGATTTCCCAAATTTGATGTGATGCTATTGGGTATGGGTCCCGATGGGCATGTAGCTTCCATATTTCCCGGGCATCCTCTTGTCCATGAGAAAGAGAAGTGGGTCACCTTCATCACGGAATCTCCAAAACCTCCACCGGAAAGGATTACATTTACATTTCCTGTAATAAACTCATCGGCAAATATCGCTCTTGTTGTCGCAGGTGCTGGGAAGGCAGATGTAGTGCATAAATCTCTAGGTGATAGTAAAAATTCTGATTTGCTTCCCGTGCAGATGGTTTCACCTGAAGGAGAATTGGTCTGGTTTTTAGACAAGGCTGCCGCTTCAAAGCTGTAAGGATGAAGATATTTGAGTTGTGAATTAGTGCTTCACTGTTGTGTGTGTGTTTTGTAATTTCAATGCATTCTCGAGATGGGATATTTTCCCAGTATTGCCAGTAAAATGTGAGGTTTCATATGCCATTATCCAAATTTTGGCAGTTTCTCCTCACTTGTTTCTGTGATGATGCTTGGCTCTCACTAACTCGCTAATAAAAGTGCAGTTTGTGCTGTTAATTTCTTTTCATCTATATATGGGTTAGGCATGTGGACAGATTCTTTGTATCATTGCCAGGGTATGATATGCTTATTTGATGATAAAGCTTAGGAAGTTTTGCCCTTATTTGCCAAATGAAGGGGTTGCAAAGCAATAACTTAATTGCGATAGACATTCTTCAAATTTAGTATAAATATTCTTCCAAGAGAGGACTAGAACAGGAAGCTGGAACGGTCCCCTTAAGTTATTGGCATTTGAGGCTTGTCATAAGTTTTTAGAGATGCTATATCTTCAGCTGCTCTCACCCATTTCAAATCCTCAAGAGAGTGACACCCCATTTTGCCAGCAGCCCAGCACTATCACTGATTTTGCTCTCTGATCTCGCTCTAAACAAGAACTTGATCACTTTAGTGTTCTTTTTGGCTTATGTATTGCGACTTACAGTCCCCGGTATTATTTTGCTGTTAATAAACAATGTTGTTGCTTATTACTTAGTAAGTGCTTAGTAGATTTAAACCCACTTCTGTGTACTAGGATACAAACAATAAGTTTGCCAATTTCGTTAAACTGGTGAAGCTTTAAGTGTAGCATCCATGAAACAATAGTCACAATCTTTAACTGGTGAAGCTTTAAGTGTAGCATCCATGAAACAAAAGTCACAATCTTTAACTGGGAGGGCATAGCCTGCTAATCACAACCGGAACAAATCAATGGTTAAATGATCCCACACCTGAATTTCACCCTCATATCGGAGAAAGGAAAAAGATGTTAGCAAAAAGATTTGGAGTCTGTCAGACAACTATGAAACCATCCCAGTTCTCTGTGCAAACAGAGCTGAGAACGATCCTCTACTGTTCCAAAGCCACAAGTGTCCATGGAAGGCTGCTAATCACGCTCTAGTTTCATAGCCACGCCTCATCAACCAGACTTGGTTTTTTGTCTCCTTAGAACTCAAGGATACAGTGGTACGAGCCTATAGAACAGATCCTGTTCAAGTAAGGTCGTGCCTTTCAGTTGTATTGAATGGCAATATAAATAGCAAACGAATAAGATAGTGCGTCGATGTGGGACTCCAACGCCAAGCATCAACCCCGACAAATTAGTGGGCAGCAGTGAAGGTTAATGCTTTCGATGTGGGACAGATCTTATCAAAATCTTCAACCCTGACAAACTACTGGGTTTTCCACTCTCTGGCACCGTGACAAAATCGAATCATAATATACTAGAAGTCTACTACTAGATTTTGATTCGTGTGGAGAAAACCAAATACTCAAAGGAACTTAAGCTTTGAATCAACAACCGTTCCAGTTATAAATAAAAAAAGACCTCGCCCGCATGATAGTTTCGCATTATACCAACTTCCACACACCTTAGAGCATCTTAAATCAATGATCTTACCTCCTGCTGATTCTATCAACTTTGCCAAGATTTCAACTCGTCAGACAGAAAGTTAATTTTCCTTCTCCGGCAGTCCACCGGAGTTCAGCTTTGTGGGGGTGGGGTAGAAGATGTTTGGGAGGATTGACAGTTTGACACTTATCATTTTTACAAGACACATTAATTACGCTTGAAAGTTGGACCTTTCTACAATTGTCCAGAATGATAGTGAGAAAATAAAAAGAATTAACCAAGGTAAGAAATTTTGAAGAAAAACGTAGTACTCCTCTATTTCGTATTATCATTTGGTTAAAAAAAATGATTGTCTCAAATTATTGTCATTTTAATAGTTTAAAGATAAAATTAATTATTATTTTTTCCGTAATAATAATTATCGTTAAAAACTACAAACACCTCAATTATAAATAATTTTGTTCAAATACCAATGATGAAGGATTAAATATTAAGACATGAATAAGGGTAAAGTAATCAAAATTCCATCTTAATTAATTTTTCTTAAGGAGCACGTACAAGAAATTATGACACATAATATAAGACGGAGGAGTAATAAAGTTCAATACTTGCAAATATAAATAGTCGAATCAGTACCCTGAAAAAAATAAAATTTGTTAAGAAACTTAGCTCAAAATAATAATATGAAACAAGCAAATAGACAAGAATGTAGAGAGAAAGAGAGGAGAGATTCTTATTTCTTCCATGTATTTTCCAAGTGTGTACAATGTGATGCTCAAACCCTCTATTTATAGGATGACATTAAGTTAATACAAAAGGATTTCATGAACATGATATTAACTATTAAGATCATGGGAGAAGATCATGGAAGAAGTTATAGAGTTATGGGAGTTACAACCATAATGATGAAGAATAGTGGGAGGTTAACGGAGAAGAGTAGTGAGAGTAACTTCTTTAGGAGTTATAGACATCCATTACAAAATATAATATTTCATAACACTCCCCCTTGGATATCTATAGATAATGTGCCTCGTTAAAACCTTACTAAGAAAAAATCTTGTGGGAAAAAATCTTAGTGAAGGAAAAAAATACACATATCTTGTAATACGCAATATTTATTGCCTCATTAAAAACCTTGCTAGAAAAACCCAGTGGGATAAAATCTTAGCTAAGGAAAAAAGAGTACAACGCATATTTGCCTCCCCCTGATGAAACATCACTTTATTCTTCGGAGACACGAATTCCAAGCTTGTATAACATCTTCTCTAATATTGAGATCCGCAATGAAGAAGTTTGTCAAATTATCACTTGAACAAATTTGTTGAAGAACTTTGGTAATTGTGCTTTATTTTGTCTCCTTCAATATATCATTCTTTCAATTGAGATAAACAACTATCATCCCCCTTACTATTATTGGAATCTTCTCTTCAAGGAAAAGTCACACATCTGTTGTGTGTTGAGTTACTTTCTTTATCTGTGGCTAGTATATTGACATAACTTGGATAAGTATCAATAATTGATTGCCTTGTGAAATAATAATATGGCAGTACCCTCACATACAGAATGAACTTCAGAAAATGCCTGCATTTGCATAACCAACAAAATCTTGACAATATCTGTTAGAATAAACAAATATATATCATAGATTCCTTTTGCAATATAACACTAATCGTATTTCAATATACATAGGAGTAAAACTATATCTTGCTAGAATATTGTTATACCTATGGTTCTAGCAAGATATATTAGTGCACCAGCACTAGACACAAAATAAATCATGTACACCACGATTACTCTAATCCACATAAGGATCTGCTGAAATTTTATATATTTCAGAATAATTTAAATCCTTCAAGGATTTTCATTATACACATATCAAAATTTTCATGTATTGCCCAATTAAGACTTGAAAAGGATTTCATCCACCATAGTAGAACTTATCTCCATATGAAACTGCCGAAATATTTACAAAAAATCCTGTGCTACAAGTCGTCTTTATGTCTATCGACTTGATTTTTTATTTCACTTTTAGGTGTTAGGACTATCCGTCCAACTTTATATTTTTCAAGTGAAGTCAATTTTCATTGTGCATTTTTTTATTTGGCCAACTATTTATCTGTCCAAATTTCATGACAGAATTGAGCTCAAGATCCTCATTAATATTAATAATATTGAACGCTACATTATATCAATAATATCGTCGACGATCATTTTACATCGGTTCCATCATCACTCAATAAAGACATAACTTATCGAGATATCATTATTTTCAGGTACCCGAGCCTCTCCCATGAGGTCTTATAAAGTGTTATGTTGTGGTGCTCTTATAGAGCACTTGCCTCCTTAGTAAGACCATCTTTATCATTTTCTCCTGTCCTTCTTCAAGGAGTTTTATCTTTGGAATCGATTAGTCTATTATGTTTCATGCGTACCATAGACTATGTCCATCAATTTGGAGCAGTAACAATTGTTAATTTATTTGGGTCCACTAAATCGTAGAATACCTGGTCCCCTACAAGTTTCTGCTGAGAACACTTAGTAAAGCAGTAAGTAAATGAGGCAGAGGATTTTTACGTGGAAAAATCCCGCACAAGGGGATCAAAAAATTACGACCTACACTGTAGGCTTTTAACTTCAATAACTTGTAATCTTACCTATTACAAGCCACTTTACAATACTTTCGATTGTAAAAAATTTACTCAACTAACTTGTGGTACCTTTACCACAAGCCACTTTGTGACTATCCTAGTTACAAAGGCTTTTTACTAACTTGTGGTGCTGTCACCACAAGCCACTTTGTAACTCTACGATTACAAAGACTTTTCTTTATGACTAAAACTAGTCACAACATAAACTCAACGAGTTTACGAATTTACAAGAGAATTCCTAATCAGTATGCTTCTAAGTAAGCGATTTAGGAGATATAGTAAGTACGATAACAAGGTTACAACTCAAATAGGAAAGCGACAATCAATCTTTTAGGAACTGGTCCGTAGTGGCGTTCAACCCTGTTCTTCAAGCTTGAGAGGATAATTTTTCTATTTTTGCTAAATGCTTGAATTAGAAACATAAACCTTCCAGTAATGTTTTTGTATAAATCCCCTTTGGTACATCTTGATCACATCACTTTAAATGATGTGAGTACTTTGTTTGGTTAGAGAATTAGTGGGCTGACAGTGTGACGCAGTGCGGCAGAAACAGTGTCATCAATCACTTCAGTTCCAGCTGTGTCTAATTGACTCTATACTGCTATATAGGAACCACACGAGCATCAGGTCCTTGTTTGGTTCCTAGCTACTGAATCTGTATCAGTTCATCTTTTACTAGAATCCGTTAAAGTTTGCAGCAATTCAGGTTCCCTAACTGGTTCTGAGCAGTAAGTTTGTTAGATCATCAAAACATAAGGCAAGAGTGTTTTAGATCTGTCAATTTATCCATTTTTGATGACGACAAACTTAACGATTATAAAGTCAAGCTTTGGACAGTAAAAAATATTTCAACGAGTTCCCCCTGAGACTATGCCTTACTCTTTTATGTTCATAAGAACCAGTTCCCCAATGTGGTTTCCCCTGAGTCCTATATTAGGCTTTCTTTTATTTTTCTCTTTTTGGCATCATTAAAAAGAATACTCAGCACAAAGAAGTTCAACGAAGCTAACTCATGCCACATATGTGCGTACAATCATGAGAAAGAATAGAACACAAATAGAAAGTAGTAGACAAAATAAGAGAGGATTCATATTAATAATTTTTTAATATGCCTCTTCCTTTGAAAAAGGAAGAGGCAATATTGGACTTGATCACAAGAGCAGTAGTAGCAGTACATCCCAACCACACACAAAAAAAAAACAATAAAAAAACCACCAACCATAAAAAAAAAAAAATATATCCAGAAAAGTGGTCACTGAAGGGAAGCTTAGGGGCACTAGGAGGAAAAGGCTTGGAAGCTGCAACAAGTGTCTGGAGAACAAAGTCTATTTGGCGTTTCCCAACTTTTGCTCATTGAGCAGTTCAACCTTCAGGTTCTCAACTTGCACCCTGAGGTCAGCATTTTCTTGGGTCAAGCGGATCACCTCATCATTCGACATGGGAACCGCTCGAGCTTGCTGGCCTTCCAAGATAGCGTTTCTGTCCTTCAATAGCCGTATTCCTCAGTTGCACTGTTCTGGGCATTGATGAGCTGAGACACAATTGAAGTGATTCCTACACCCCCATACTTCTCAATACACTCTCACTCTTCCAAGGTTGTCTGTGAGAATGTCTGCTTACGGGTACCTACTTTACCTATTCCCAAGGGAACCTCAAAGTGGTTGAACACTCGCGTGAGAAAGAATCCATAGGGAAGCCCGTGATTGCCATCCTTGAAATCAACCACTTTCTGCATGTGCTCAATCATTATGGCAGGCAGACTCACAAGGTTGAAACCGTCCAATTTCTCCATTAAGAATAGATCAGATTTTGAAGTTACAGATCACCTTTCTGCTCGAGGCAACAGGACTTTGTTAACCAGCTCAAACAACAACTGGTAGATAGGAAGTAGTGCTTTCTTATGAATCTGATCCCCTTTCTGATTGGAATTATCTTTCACCACTGCATTTTGGAAGTTGTACTGGCAAAAATCTCGAACACTCGTCACTCCAACTGTATGAACTTGCAAAATTTCTCCAAGAACTTGCACTTCAAAGACAATGTCCACACCATTGACCAAAGCACAAACATGGTCAGTATCGACTGGAAACAGACTGGCGAAGAAACTCTGGACCTCCTCCTCATACACTTTAGGAGCATCAACGTAGAAAAGATGCGTCCACTATTGAAACTCCACCATTTCCAGGATTTGGCGCATTCCAGCCATTTCTGAGATTGTTGGGTCAAAAGTACGACCCAGTAGAACTTTCTAATGCCTTAAACGCTCAGAGCCCAGGCAGACCTCACTTCGTTCTTTCTTTCCATGACTAGGTTCTTCAACTGTTTCATACTTGCGTTTCCTATGCTTTTCTCCACTGACTTTACCTTTCCCTTGGGACTTGACAAGAATATCCTCATCGCTCACTACCTTCTTTATCTTAGACTTAGAAGTATACCCTTTCTGCAGGGAAACAGACTTAGCCTTTTTTGAGGACCGCCTGACAAGGGAACTGGGTTCCTCAGGAGTTCCTTCTTCCACCTCAACGACAGGGATAACTTCATCGCCTACAGGTACACCATCCTTAACCAACTTTGTTCTTTTCTTCTTACTGCTTTTCTTGCTCTTTTGGAGTGCAGAATCGTAGGCCACTCTGACTTGAAGCCTGGTGGTGGGGCTCTTGATTTCAGACTCAGGAGTGGAAACAACCCTTCGCTTACTTATGAATGGGTCAAGGGCCACATTGTCCAGGTCTTCTTCATCACTAGATTGAATCTTTGGTCCTTGAATTTCCAGGGGCACAACATCATATGCAGGAACATCACTGTCCTGGGAATGAGATTCTTGACCTGGGTCCTCCTGAGAGGGATCAAGTTCCCCATGTGAAGCCCCAGTAGTGTATGCTACTGCATCTCCTTCAATTGCCATAATGGCCCCTTCTTCACTTACACTTTGTGATGCGTGTTTTTGGGAAATGACCTTATGCAATACCCATCAACGGATACCACAAACACCGTCTTTTCTTTGCCAATCAGTGCTTCCACAACCATGGAGTCGACTACAATAATGACGGAGCCTTTTGTGAACTTAATGTATTGACCTTGTTCTCCACTTAGGGTTTGACTGGTGTGGGCAACAAACAACGAAGAAAACAGAAAAGTAGTTTCAAGGGTTTCTCAGTTGGAAGGAGGTTGGAAAATAGGGAAAGGTGTGACTGGAGCAGTAGGAGTGATAGAGGGTGACAGAGACACAGAGACGGCGAGAGGTTCCATAAACGGGTCAGAGGTGGTTACAGATGAGACAAAGAGATCGGAAGGTTTCTCAGCCATTGGGAGAGGTGGTGTGATGATCTTTTCCTTTTGGGTGGATTTAGAATAGGGCTTATGGTTAAGAAGGGAAGAAGAGAGGGGTTCTTTAAACAGAGAGGATAATTATGAAGGAAGAAGAATAGGCACCAGTTTCGAAACGGCGATTAGGCATGGAGAATTGTGATGTTTCATAGGGAGATGAAATGTTTGAATTGAAGGGACGTGACATCCGGATCTGAAAAGTTGATGATATGGCAGTTGTATTTTGTACCTTTTAAGACATGTATTAAAGGATGTACAAAACTACTAACCTTTAGTACAAGAACCTGGTTCTTGAGAAACATTTTCTTCAAGATCCCCCTTCTTCCTTTTATTTTTTTTGAAAAAAAATTAATCCTCTTTTATCGGTCATGTACTGTATCTATTGCTTCTATGCTTAACATGCGTGTCTACCTACAACGGTATTTGAAGTGAGTTAGACAGAGCAAAAAAACACTTTAAGCTAATTAATTCTTGAAAATACGAGCCAACTAAAGATGAATCAAGTTCTCAATTTGGCTTCAACAGTCCCAACTTTACTCTGTTTCTTTCAAACTGTTTCCTACTTAGTGCCTTGGTGAAAATGTCTGCAATTTAATCTTCTATGCTACAAAACTTTATGCATATCAACCCTTTCTCCACATTATCTCTCAGAAAATCATGCCTCACATCAATATGTTTGGTCCTTTTATGTTGAACTGGATTCTTTGTCAAATTGAGTGCACTAGTGTTGTCACATAGGAGAGGTACACTCTCAGTGAGACATCCAAAATCCTCCAACTGCTGCTTGATCCACAGAAGCTGAGCACAGCAGGATGCTGCAGCCACATATTCAACTTTAGCTGTTGAAAGAGCCACTGGATTTTGCTTCTTTGTACCCCAAGAGATAAGACATGATATTAAGAAGTGATCCATACCGGAAGTGCTTTTTCTATCCATAAGATAACCTGCATAGTCTGCATCAACATACCCAATCAGATTAAAACTGTCACCTGATGGATAATATAGCACTAGGTCCTGTGTTCCTTTGAGATATCTCAGTATTCTTTTGGCAGTTAGGTCCTGTGTTCCTTTGAGATATCTCAGTATTCTTTTGGCAGCCTTCAAGTGAGATTCCTTGGGATTTGATTGAAACCTCACACACAACCCCACATTGAAAACAATATCAGGACGATTGGCAGTGAGATAGAGAAGAGACCCAATGATCCCTCTATATATTGTCTGATTCACAAGAGATCCAGTTTCATCCATGTTTAGTCGAGTGGCAGTTGCAATGGGAGCATCTATCACTTTTGATGCTTCCATGTCAAACCTCTTCAAGAGTTCCCTGATGTATTTTTGCTGACAAATGGAAGTACCTTTTGGGGACTATTTTACTTGAAGGCCCAAGAAGAAGTTTAGTTCACCCATCATGCTCATTTCAAATTTACTTCCCATAAGTTTTGTGAATTCTTCACAAGAGAGTCAGTTGTTGCTCCAAAAATGATATCATCAACATAAACCTGAAAGATGAGCAGGTTCCTTCCTCGTTTCTTTAAGAACAAAGTGTTGTCATTTTTTTCTCTCTTGAATCCATTTTCTAAGAGAAATTTTGACAATCTTTCAAACCACGCTCGAGGAGCCTACTTTAGCCCATACATAGCTTTGTCCAATTTGTACACATATTCAAGGTGCTCATGGCATTCAAACCCTAGGGGTTGCTTCACATAGACTTCTTCCTTAAGGATTTCATTCAAAAATGCACTTTTAACATCCATTTGGAATAAGGTGAATTCCATATGAGATGCAAAAGCGAATAAAATTCTGATAGCTTCCATTCGGGACACTGGAGCAAACGTTTCATCATAGTCAATCCCTTCCTCATGATTGTAGCCTTGGATAAATAGCCTTGCCTTATTTCTTATGGTAATTCCATGTTTATTGAGCTTGTTTCTGAACACCCACCTGGTTCCTATAATGGTTCTATCTGGAGGTCTGGGTACCAGGTGCCACACGCTATTTCTCTCAAACCGGTGAAGTTCTTCTTGCATGGCGGTAATCCAGTCTGCATCTTTTAGTGCTTCCTTGATGTTTTTGGGTTCTATCTTAGAGAGAAATGCTGAGAAAGCAAGTGAACTTTTGGCTCTTGACCTGGTTTGTACTCCAGAGTCTAGAGGAGTGATGATGTTGTCTATAAGGTGAGCGCTTTGGTGTCTCCAGTTAGATGCCTGAGGTTCACTCTGAGAGGAGGGAAGTATGTTTAGCTGATTTTCCTCTATCCTTCTTTCAGGTGCTAGTGGAGTTCCCTGAACAGCATCAACCACCTTTTCTTCAGCTTTTGTGGTCGTGATTGAGGTGCTTGGTTCTGTTGATGATGAGGCAACATTGTCTTTATTTGGCTCCTTTACTTGACTCATCATATCTATCTTTCCATTTGTCATGTTAATGACTTCACCAGGAACAAGTGTTCTCCATTTTGATCTTCCTCAGCACTCTTCTTACACGATGGATAAGATTCATCAAAGATAACATGGACACTCTTCTCGACACATTGAGTCCGCTTATTATATATCTTGTAAGCCTTGCTTTGAGAAGAGTACCCAAGAAATATTCATTCATCACTCTTGGCATCGAATTTACCAAGCTAATCTCTTCCATTGTTGAGAACATAGCATTTGCATCCAAATGTTCTTAGATGAGTCAGCTTGGGTTTTCTTCCATTCAACAATTCATAAGGTGTCTTATTCAGAAGTGATCTGATCATACACCTGTTCACTACATAGCAGACAGTGTTGATAGCTTCAGCCCAAAAAAATTTTGCAAGTCCACTGTCAATCAGCATTGTTCTTGCCATTTCTTCTAAAGTTCTGTTCTTCCTTTGTACTGCTCTATTTTACTGGGGATTTCTGGGAGCTGAGAAGTTGTGAGTGATTCCATTTTCATTGCAGAACTCATCAAATTTGACATTGTCAAATTCTGTTCCATGATTTGATCTGATGCAAACAACTCTAGACTCCATCTTTACCTAGATTTTCTTCACAAAATCCACAAATAACTCAAAAGTTTCATTTTTTTTTGAGAAATAGAGTCCATGTGAATCTGGAATAGTCATCCACAATCACTAAAATGTATCTCTTCCCTCCTTTACTTTGCACCTTCATAAGTCCACATGGATCCATATGCAAGTGCTCGGGCGGCTTTGAGGATTTCACATGTTTTCCTCTAGCACAAATATCACAGACCTTCTGAGTCTTGAATTGTGACACAGGCCAACCATGGACCAGGTCCTTCTGAATTAGTTTGTTCAGAAGAGAAAAGCTTGCATGGCCCAATCTACTGTGTCAAAGTTTAGCATCATCGTCAACAACATTCAGACAACTCAGATCACCATTCTGTAAAGATTCAAAATCAACAACATAGATGTTCTTGTATCTTTTGGCCACCAGTACTATTTCACCGGTCACAAGGTTAGTGACTGTACATATTTTGGACAAGAATTCCACCTTATTTCCTTTATCATAAATTTGAGAAATACTCAGGAGACTGTACTTAAGCCCATTGACATAGTACACATTCTCAATAGAGTGAGTGAGTGACTTCCCAACTTTTCCAACTCCAAGAATGTACCCATTTTTGCCATTACCAAAAGATACTCCTTGTAGGGCTTTTAGTGAAAGAAAGTTTGTGGTGTTCCCAGTCATGTGTTTTGAACATCCACTATCCATGAACCATTGTTGACCTCTTCCTTTCACTGTTCCCTGCACAAAATATTTAGGGTTAGTTTTAGGAATCCAAACAAGTTTGGGTCCCTTGTAGTAAGCAAGAGGATGAATAAGAGCTCTCTTGGTCCATGCAGGTAATGTGCATTTTTTGTGAGTGGGACCTGGCTCCTCTTTTGTAGTCACAGTTTCAACAACCACTTTGTCTTTCTAAACTGATTGATTCTTGGCCTGGGCACCTTCCTTGAAGCGCCCAGTGTTCCCACATTGGGTACGAGGACAATTATCAGATGCAGTGCCGCTCTTACTATGAGGGTTGTGAGAGGTTTTCTCCCTTTGAAACCCTGCTCCCTGCCCTTTTTACTATCATTTGTAAGTAAGGCAGTGGTAGCTTTGGAGGACCAGGTCCACTTTAGAGACCTTTCAAGATCATTCATTACTTTTTCTAGATTTGCTTGAAAGAGCTCGTTTTTCTCAATTTCAGCACTCATCCTACGTCTCAAAGCTTTCACCTAATCTTCAAGCCTAAGGTATTCCTCACTTACTATCTCCGTTCCTCCTTCAGAACTTTCAGGTTCAGACTTAGTAGATGGTTTCACTATTATTACCCTTTGGTCTGCAATTTCTGCCAACAAATCGTTCTTTTCTTTTCTAAGGGTTTCAGTGGTTTCTTATGATCAATAATTGCAGCCACTAAGTCTTCTCTAGTGCGTTCAGATTCTTCTAGTTCTAAGTTCAAGGAATCCCTATCCTGCGCAAAACTACAAAAGAAAGTAATTAAAACATCAGCTAAACATATGAATTTTTTTGGAGAATAGGATTTCAGATTTTTCTGAATATCCCTGAAGCTTACCTCTTTGTTGCCATTGTCTTCATCATTATCTGATTGAGCCATCAAAGCAAGATTTGAGTCATATCCAATCTCCTCGCCTTCAACTGCTATCGTGGAACTATCATTAGTATTAGATTTCTCTTGTTTTACTTGTGTAGTTCCCTCATAAGCTATTTGCAAAGCCTCCCATATTTCCTTACCAGTGTCACATGTAGAGATTCTGTCGTACTCTTTAGGTCCCAAACCATATATCAAAATTTTCTTGGAACGAAAATTCTTTTCCACCGCTTTCTTGTCCGCTTCAGTGTATTCTTTGCTATTTTCAATTTTAGTACCTTGATTGGAACAAACGAACCATCGCAGATGTCATCCCAAAGCTCACAATCCTCAGCCATGATGAAATCATGCATTCTAGATTTCTACCACCAATAGTATTTTCCATCAAGCTTGGGTGGGTGGTATATGGATTGACCTTCTTTAGAATTTAGTGGAGCCGCCATGAGGATCCGTTCTAGGTGTAAGCCTGATAGGAAGAACCCGCTCTGATACCAATTATTAATTTGTATGGGTCTACTAAATCATAGAGTACCTGGTCCTCTACAAGTTTCTGCTGAGAACACTTAGTAAAGCAGTAAGTAAATGAGGCAGAGGATTTTTACGTGGAATAATTCTACACAAGGGGATCAAAAAACCACGACCTACACTGTAGGATTTTAACTTCACTAATTTGTAATCTTACCTATTACAAGCCACTTTACAGTACTTCCGATTGCAAAGGATTTACTCAACTAACTTGTGGTACCTTTACCACAAGCCACTTTGTGACTATCCTAGTTACAAAGGCTTTTTACTAACTTGTGGTGCTGTCACCACAAGCCACTTTGTAACTCTACGATTACAAAGACTTTTTCTTATGACTAAAACTAGTCACAACATAAACTCAACGAGTTTACAAATTTACAAGAGAATTCTTAATCAGTATGATTCTAAGTAAGCGATTTAGGAGATATAGTAAGTACAATAACAAGGTTGCACTCAACTAGGACATCAACAATCAATCTTTTAGGAACTGGTCTGTAGTGGCATTCAACCTTATTCTTCAATCTTGAGAGCATGATTTTTCTGATTTTACTAAATTCTTGAATGAGAAACAGAAACCTTCCAGTGATGTTTTTGTATAAACCCACTTTGATACATGTTGATCACATCACTTGAAATGATGTGAGTACTTTGTTTGGTTAAAGAATGAGTGGGCTGACAATGTGGTGCAGTGCGGCAGAAACAGTGCCGTCAGTCACTTCAGTTCCAGTTGTGTCCAATTGACTCTGTACCGCTATATAGGAAATACAGGAGCATCATGTCCTTATTTGGTTCCTATCTCCTGAATCTGTAGCAGTTCATCTTTTACTGGAATCCGTTGAAGTTTGCAACAATTCAGGTTCCCTAACTGGTTCTGAGCAGTAAATTTATTAGATCATCAAAATATAAGGCAAGAGTGTTTAAGATCTATCAGCAGCTGAAATATAACATTTAGCTTATGGGTCAGCAAATGTGCAAGGCAATATTTTGCAAATGAATTATCACTTGAACTTCAAGTTCATATTATCTTGTATGGGTATCTAAGTGTACCCATAATAATTCATTTCATGTGTTACTTTTTCAGCTGCTCATTTTTCTCCTCCTAATGCTGGGATCACCAACACATATCCCCAACTTTCTTTGGGGATCCATCTTTGTGCATTGTAGTGGAACAATTAAATCATATAGCACATCTATATTTCTAGATGTAAATTATTTGGTTCTTGAACCTGAACCAATTAAGATAGGGAGAATTTATCATTACGTGTTGGCTAGATGCGTACAGGTACTATTGTATATTAAATAATACACCTCATACCAAATTTCTATTTGGGAGTTATGTTCTCATAACTAATGGTTTAGCTTAATTGGAGGCATACAATTTCTGCTAAACTAACTTGGATTTATACCAGAATTATCAAGATAAATTATCATAATTTTTATTCTGAAACTATGCTCTAATAATTTGATCAAGCAACCTTGCAAAATCCAAACTGCAAGTTGATAACAAATGTACATGTGACCATAGAATAGATGCATCTATTAAAATCATATAATAGTAAACGTCAACATGGCGGCTAATTGAGCCTCTATATATATATATATATATATATATATATATATATATATATATATATATATATATATATATATATATATATATATATATTCACATTCAATTTAAAGAATGAGTTTGCATTTACAACGCATATCTGATAAGTTAGGATTTTAACATGATTATACCCTCTACTTGCTATTGCTTTCGTTACAAATTGCCACAAAATAATCCCAAGATGCTTACAAGTTGCGCTTGATTGCAGGTTTGGGCGACAAGATGACAAATGTCAAAGATCGGCTCAAAACTGAGTGAAACCTGCCAAGTGTCAAAGACCAAGTGAAGTGAGGAACAGGAAGACCTAGCGCGGACCACACTGAATGCCACGCGGCCGCGCTAGGAGATTCAGAGAGTGGATAATTCAAGAGTAGTCTGCGAAGCCGCGCTCCATTTATACGCGGTCCGCGCCAATGAGATTCAAAGAGTTGGGAGTTTGGCCAAATATGTCCGCGCGACAGCACTCCATTTATGCGCGGTCCACGCCAGTTTCACACCGCGACCGTGCTATATTTCTGCGCGGTCCGCGGTCCCAACTTCAGAGAGCAGAGTTAAAAAGTCCAAGAGCCAACGCGGCTGCGCTACCTTTTTGCGCGGTCCGCGCTGACCCCACGGGGGTATTTTTGTCCAGTTTTTCCAGCCCAGTATAAATAGAATATTTTACCATTTTTAGGTCAAGTTTTATATTCTGAACAAGAGCTGCGCTCGTGAGAACCGTGTTTTAGCCTATTTTGGGCATTTTAGCATTAATTCTTCCATATATTCTTGTAGTTTAACTTTAGAAATTAATTAATATGCTTAGTTCTTCATCTATTCCTTCTGTTTCTTCTTTAATTATGTCTAGATAAACCCATTAGCTAAGGTTGTGGCTCAACCCTAGTGTGGGTAATTGATGGGTGTTGCTTGTTAATGATAGATTGATATTGGGTGTTCGTTATTTGGGTTAAGTTTATGCTTTAATTAAGGATTGGTGGTTGCAAACATTAATTCTAGCTTAGTGGGTTTTGACTCTTCTTGAGAGAGAGAGAGTCTATGACCCCAAAATTAACCCAACAAGGAATTGGGATGGACCTACGAGAAATGGTAGTCCCAATTAATAGGTTAAATCTCGAGAGAGTAATCACCCTACTTGAACCCTAGTTGCTTGGTCTATTGGCCTACCCAATTGGTCTCGAGAGAGTCAATTGGGCAAAATCGCTCTCTCTACCGAGGTGTGAGAGTGGGTACAATTGTGCAATGGTTATAACATTGATCCCAAATATGTCAATCTATTATTAGTAGTTTCTACCCATTAGTCAACCACCTAGGTGATGCCACAACCCTAGTGCCTTGCTCTATCTTAATTACAACTTAGAACACATCCCTTTAGCATAATTTAGACTTAATCCTTAGTTGATAATAGTAGTTGATGAAAGAAAACCCAAAAGTGTTAGGAGTGCAATTAGAAGTACAAACACATTCTTAGTCTAGACAGATACGCAGCTCCACTCCAAGCTCTCTGTGGAAAAATCGACCCCGATACCACTATTCGGGTAAAAGCTGTAGCACCTGCTCTTCCTACCATTGTGTAAGGTCGAGTTGGCAGCGATCACTTTTTGGCGCCGTTGCCGGGGAGCTTACGGGCGCCTCCGACCAAAATGCATACAAGCACTTGAAGGGGTTCGTAGATACTTGTTGGGGGAGTAAACAAACAAATGTGTCAGAGGATGCTTTGAGATTGAGGCTTTTCCCGTTCTCTCTTCGGGGTAAAGTATTGGATTGGTTAGAAAGGCTTCCATATCGTTCCATCACAACGTGGGATGGATTGGCGGACAAATTTATTGCCAAGTTCTTTTCTCCAAGTCTCATGGTGGCACTCCGTGATGAAATTTTGGCTTTTAAACAAGAGCCAACGGAACCTTTGCACGGAATATGGGAGAGATTTAGAACTATGATTAAAGAGTATCCAAATAATGATATGAATGATGTGATGATTCAACAAACATTTTATAGGGGCATCAACACAACCAACCAATGTATTGTGAACCAGTTGGTGGGTGGAAATTTTATGAAGCTCCCATACAATGAAGCTTGTGATGTGTTAGATGAAATGGCCGATACTTCTTCGGCGTGGCAAAGCAGGGCAAACGTTCCTCAGGGTGACCCTAATGTCATACATCTGCATAAGAAGTTGCATGATCACGACCAAGTCATTGCCGAACTCACAAAAAAAATGAACCAATTGGTGAAGGTGCAATTGCAACAAGTTCAAAACCCGCGCGAAGTCAATGCCATGGAAGGAGTGAATATGATGAAAAGAAGGCAAAGAGGGCAACAACCTCAAGGAAACTGTGATAACTATGATGATGGTGGTGGTTATTCGAACGAGTGCTATGATGATCAAAGTGAAGATTGTCAATATGTTAATAACTACCAAGGAAATAGAGGAAACCAGGGAAATCAACAATGGCAAACCCAAGGAAATTGGGGCAATTAACAAGGAGGCGGAAATTGGAATAACAATAATCAATAACATAGTGATGGAAATTGGAACGGGAACAACCAAAACAACAATTGGGGGAATCAAGGCAACAATGGTAGAAACTGGAACAAAAACAATAACAACAATTGGAACAACAACAATGGTGGTCAAGGTAATGGGGGGCAAGGCTTTCAAAGGCCTTCGATGTTTCAACAACCGAGCAACCCGCCACCATTTCAATCTCAAGGGTCTAGTTCTTTGGGAAATGATTTTGGGAGAATTGAAGTTATGTTTGAGCAAATGATGAAGAAGAACCAAGACTCCGATGCTCAATTGGATTCCCACAACACTTCCATCCTTAACTTAGAGGTGCAACTTGGTCAAATTTCTCAATATTTAAATACTCTCCCAATGGGTGCTCTACCAAGTGACATGGTAGTAAACCCTAAGGGTGGGCACAACAATCATGTGATGGCAGTGACAACGCGAAGTGGAAAAAGCGGTAATGTGCATGCCTCAAAAGAAAATCAAGTTATGGTTGATGAAGATGAGTTGCGTGATGATGATATGCCTTTGGTGGTTGAGGATGTAGTGGAACCCAATGTGAACAATGAAGTGCGGCTTGATATTAATGATGTTTAGGAGGAGACACAAGAGGCCGTGAACCCGTCTAGGGAACACGTGATTGATATGCCCGAGCCGGTGGTGCCCAAAATCAAGGCACACTTGCCTAAGCCTCCTCTACCTTACCCTCAAAGGCTAGCAAAGCAAAAAGGAGACAACCAATTCAAGAAGTTCATTGAAATGATGAAGAGTCTTACTATAAATGTGTCATTGGTGGAAGCCCTTGAACAAATGCCGGGGTATGCAAAATTTATGAAGGATTTGGTTACCAAGAAGAGGTCAATGGAGTGTGAAACAATCAAGATGACGCATCAAGTGAGTTCTATTGTTCATTCTATGGCCCCAAAACTCGAGGATCTCGGAGCTTTCACTATTTCTTGCACTATTGGTAGTGCGAAGTTTGCTAAAGCCTTGTGTGACTTGGGGGCTAGTATTAACTTGATTCCCTATTCGATTTTCAAGACCCTAGGGATTGGTCAACCTAGACCAACTTCCATGCAACTTCAAATGGCGGACCGATCAATGAAGCGTCCCTTGGGCATAATTGATGATGTCCTTGTTCGTGTTGATAAGTTCATATTGCCGGCGGATTTTGTGATATTGGACTGCGAGATGGATTTTGAGGTGCCAATCATTCTTGGAAGACCTTTCCTAGCTACATGGAAGGAATTGGTAGATGTTGAAGTTGGGGAGTTGACATTACATGTGGGTGATGAGAAAGTGGTATTTCATGTATGCAAATCAATGAGGCAACCCAATAGCACGGAGATATGTTCATTTGTGGACATTGTCACAGCCGTGATAGTGGATGACACAAATGCATTGATGAATGTTGAAGATCCTCTTACGGCCGTGCTTCTTAACGTGGATGTCGATGATGATGCCGGTAGAGTGGAGTGTGTGAATGCATTGCATGGCATGGGTTCATATTCATATGAGCCTAGAAAGCTATCTTTGGATCTAGAGAATCGCAAAACTCCTCCAACCAAGCCATCCATTGAGGAGCCACCGGTGTTGGAGTTGAAGCCACTTCCTCCACACCTCATGTATGAGTTTTTGGGTTCAAATTCTACTTTACCCGTTATTCTTTCCTTGTGCCTAACTAACATGCAGGTTGATGCCACTTTGGCAGTTCTTCAAAAGTGCAAAAGGCGATTGGATGGACATTGGCGGATATTCGGGGGATAAGCCTCGCATTTTGCATGCATAAGATCATTTTGGAGGAGGATGCAAGGCCGTCTCTTGAACATCAAAGAAGATTAAATGAGGTTATGCAAGAGGTGGTAAAGAAAGAGGTTATCAAGTGGTTGGACGCCGGTGTGGTTTTCCCAATCTCAGATAGTTCATGGACCTCTCCTGTCCATTGTGTTCCAAAGAAGGGTGGAATGACGGTCGTCACTAATGCCAACAATGAGTTGATTCCTACTCGGACGGTTACAGGTTGGAAAGTGTGTATGGACTATAGAAAGCTTAACAGGGTAACAAGAAAAGATCATTTCCTACTACCATTCTTGGACCAAATGCTTGATCGTCTTGCGGGCCGGGCCTTTTATTGTTTTCTAGATGGCTACTCGGGTACAATCAAATTATCATCGCCCCGGAGGATCAGGAGAAGACAACCTTTACATGTCCTTATGGCACATTCGCTTTCTCAAGAATGCCATTTGGACTTTGTAATGCCCGACAACCTTCCAAAGGTGTATGATGGCAATTTTCACCGACATGGTTGGGGATATCTTGAAGGTCTTCATGGACGATTTCAACATGGTGGGGGATTCATTTGAGGAATGTCTAGTGAACTTGGATAGGGTGTTGGAAAGATGTGAAGAAACCAATCTTGTGCTCAACTGGGAGAAATGTCACTTAATGGTTCAAGAGGGTATTGTATTGAGTCACAAAATCTCAAAACATGGAATGGAAGTTGATAAGGCAAAAATTGAGGTTATCTCAAGGATCCCTCCCCCTACTTCTGTCAAAGGGGTGAGGAGTTTTCTTGGTCATGCCGGGTTCTATCGGTGATTCATTAAAGATTTCTCGAAAATTGTGAACCCGCTTTGCAAATTATTGGAGAAGGATGCCAAGTTTGTCTTTGATGAGAAGTGCATGGAGTCTTTTGAGCTATTGAAACACAAGTTGACCACAACTCCTATCATCACCGCACCTAATTGGGAGTTTCCCTTTGAACTTATGTGCGATGCGAGTGATGTGGCGGTAGGTGCGGTGCTAGGCCAAAGGATCAACAAAATATTCCATCATGTGTATTATGCTAGCAAAAAGATGAATGGGGCCCAAAGAAACTACATGGTGACGGAAAAAGAGCTATTAGCTATTGTGTTTACTATGGAGAAATTTCGACCTTATCTTATGGGGGCAAAGGTGATCATACACACGGACGTGGCAGCCCTCCGGTATTTGATGACAAAGACGGATTCAAAAGCAAGGTTGATGAGATGGGTGCTAATCCTTCAGGAATTTGATCTAGATATTGTGGATAGGAAGGGAAATGAGAATCAAGCTGCAGACCATTTGTCCTGGCTAGAGGAAAAGGGGAGACCATGCAATGGTGTTGAGATAAATGAAACTTTCCCCGACGAGCAGCTTCTTTCCGTTTCTATGTGTGATATGCCTTGGTTCGCGGACATCGCCAACTTCATTATGACCGGTAATGTCCCGTGTG
>MU704571.1:42062-63022 GCA_026770625.1 Nicotiana glauca
CGACGTTGTTTAAAGATGCTAGTGACTTGGTGAAGAGATGTGATGCATGCCAAAGAGCCGGTGGGATTTCAAAGAGGGATGAAATGCCTCTCAATACAATTCTCAAGGTGGATATTTTTGATGTTTGGGGCATTGATTTCATGGGCCCGTTCGTGAGCTCTTGTGGGAACACATATATTCTCGTGGCGGTGGACTATGTTTCAAAGTGGGTTGAAGCCGTAGCTCTACCCAACAATGAAGCCCGAAGTGTCATGGCGTTCTTGAAAATGAGTATCTTCACTAGGTTTGGCACCCCTCGTGCTATCATTAGTGATGGAGGGTCCCATTTTTGCAACAAGGCTTTCGACTAATTGCTTGCTAAGTATGGAGTTAACCACAAAGTGACCACCCCCTATCATCCGCAAGCTAGCGGTCAAGTGGAAGTCTCAAATCGGGAAATAAAGAGTATTTTTTCCAAAACGGTAAATGCTAATTGGACTGATTGGTCGAAGAAATTGGAAGATGCTCTTTGGGATTATCGGACGACTTACAAGACTCCAATTGGTATGTCTCCGTATCGGCTGGTGTTTGGTAAGACTTGCATCTTCTGGTGGAGTTAGAACACAAGGCTATGTGGGCATTGAGAAAGTTGAACTTGGAATGGGATGTTGCTGCCAATCTCCGTGTGGAGCAATTGAATGAGCTTGATGAGTTTAGATTTCATGCATACTCCAGCTCTTCCTTGTATAAGGACAAGATGAAGTACCTTCACGACAAATATGCTCAGGGAAATAAATTCAAGGTGGGTGATATGGTTCTTCTTTTCAACTCCCGATTGAGGTTGTTCTCGGGAAAGATCAAGTCAAAGTGGAGTGGCCCTTTTGAAGTGGTATTTGTGACTCCTTTTGGTGCTCTTGATCTCAAAAACAAGAATGGTGAAGTATTCCGAGTCAATGGGCATCGTGTGAAGCATTATTTGGGAAAGTTTGATGACAGCCACGTGGTGGCACTCATTCATTTAAAGTGATATGATGGTAACATGCGTCATGCCGCGACGTTAAATCAGGCGCTTCTTGGGAGGCAACCCTTGTCTTTTTCTATTTCTTTGATCTTCTTTGTATATTAGGATTTTTGGGGGCTAGTGGTTTGCGAGATGTTATAGGGATAATGTTGAAGCAGTGCACAACAATAGTACAAAATGTCAAGTCTCTGAAGTTTTCCAATGCGGCCGTGCTACATAATAGTGCGGTCCGCGCTGGCTTGTGCAATGGTGTCCCAGTTTCTGAAGTAAACAGTGGCCGCGTCACTTTTTGTGCGGTCTGCGCTGGGAGAACCAAGTAATATATGCTCTCTGAAGGGCCCCACGATTTTCTATAAATAGATTTAAGTATGCTGGACATAAATCTAGCGCGGTCCACGACCATTTTTGCATGCCCGCGCTGGTAGGTAAGTGAAGGGCCCCACAGTTTTCTATAAATAGAGACCTAAGGCCATATTTGACCCTTTTCGCACTCTAACTTCTTAAGCCTATTTTCTACTGTTCATCTGAGACATTTGCATCAAATATTTTGATTCCTCATCATTCCTGGTAACATATCTTGCAATTTCACTCATTATGTTTAATTTTTCATTATTTTGTATCTTTCGAGTAGTATAACTTCTTATTTCGTTCCCATTTCTCTTAGGTTTAATGATTAGATTAGTTTTTTTTGTTAATTTTGAACACTGGGGATAAATTACTATATGGTTAATTGAGTAGGGACAACTAGGACCCAAAGTTGCTCAAAAATGGACTTAAATGCAAAACCCTAACTCAGTTAAAATCCTTGGCCCAGGGCGGCCGCGCATCATTTCTGCGCGGCCCGCGTCGAGTTTCTTGTGTGCTTAATTTGATGCCAGCGCAGTCGTGTCGCATTTTGTGCGGTTCGCGCTGACCCAACGTGGGCGCGGTCCATATCAGTGTGGACCGCGTTGGGGAGATTCAAAGAGGCCTATTTTGGGAAAGTTGCTCGGTGTGCTCCTCTGTTCTGCTACACTGCTTCTGTGTCATGTAATTAACTGTGTTCTCCTCTTAGGTTCTTTATCTATTATGCTGCATGTGCTTAAACTAACAATCTTAGACGTGTATTTTTTGCAGATCATGGTTAAAAAATGAGGCGGTCAACAACCACAACAACCCAAGAGAGGTGGTACCTCCCGAGGGGGTAAGTGTAAGAGAATTGTTAAACTCACTCCCCAGGCTCGGGAAAACATCAAAAAGACCCGTAAGCTGATACAGGCTGCCTCTCACTCTTCGGGGAATGAGTATGCACCATCCGATGGTCTGTATACACCTCACATGATACCCCATATAAATAATGCCTCCATATCTTAAGAGCATGAACAATCGCCGCCAACTCTAGATTGTGCACAGGGTAATTCTTCTCATGAACCTTCAGCTGACGAGAGGCATATGCAATAACTGGCCCCTCCTGCATCAATACACACCCCAAGCGCATTTGTTCAAGCAGAGGGACCTTAATTCGAGACAGCGCAGGTGGCTTGAGCTGCTGAAGGATTACGACATTACCATTCTTTATCACCCAGGCAAGGCAAATGTGGTCGCGGATGCCTTGAGTAGGAAGGCAGAGAGCATGGGTAGCTTGGCATTCATTCCTGCTGAGATGAGACCACTAGCTTTGGACATTCAGTCCCTAGCTAACAGACTTGTGAGATTGGACATTTCAGAGCCCAGCCGGGTCCTAGCATGTGTGATTGCTCAGTCTTCGTTGTTGGGGGAGATTAAGGCCCGACAGTTCGACGATCCACACTTGGCAGTTCTTAGAGAGACGGTACTTCAGGGAGGTGCCAAGGAGATTTCTATGGGCGAGGATGGTGTGTTACGGATTCAGGGTCGTGTATGTGTTCCTAATGTAGATGGCTTGAGAGAGAGGATCCTAGAGGAGGCCCACAGTTCGAGGTACTTCGTTCATCCAGGTGCTACGAAGATGTATCGTGACTTGAGGCAGCATTTTTGGTGGCGGAGGATGAAGAAGGACATTGCGGAGTATACAACTAAATGTTTGAATTGCCAGCAAGTCAAACATGAGCACCAGAGGCCATGTGGCCTACTTCAGCGGATGCCCATTCCGGAATGGAAGTGGGAGCGCATCACTATGGATTTCGTAGTTAGATTGCCGCGGACTCAGCGGAAGGTTGATTCGGTGTGGGTTATTGCTGATAGATTGACCAAGTCTGCCCATTTCATTCCAGTGGCGACTACTTATACGGCAGAGAGGTATGCTTAGATTTACATTCGGGAGATAGTGAGATTGCACGGTGCTGGTCTCCATCGTATCAGACAGAGGCCCTTAGTTCACTTCCCATTTCTGGAGAGCTGTTCAGCGAGAGTTGGGGACCCGCGTGGAGCTTAGCACGGCATTTCATCCTCAGACCGACGGACAGTCGGAGCGGACAGTTCAGATTTTAGAGGATATTTTTAGAGCATGTGTGACCGACTTTGGAGGGCAGTGGGATCAGTTTTTAACCTTGGCGGAGTTTGCATATAATAACAGTTATCAGTCCAGCATAGAGATGGCCCCATATGAGGCGTTATATGGTCGGCGTTGTCGTTCTCCGATCGGGTGGTTATCGGGAATCTGATAATCTATTCTTTTCAAACTACATCCTACCTGTTGTTATCGTCATGCCAAACAACAACGAAAACATTCCTGAAAATCAAGCACATCAAGTGGATGGAAATCAACATGATAATCTTTCCCCTCAAGGTTCTCCACGAGGATTTCATGAGGGAACTCCTAATGATCAATTTGAACATATTGATGAAAGAGATGAGATTTTACAAAAAATAGTCGATGCACGGGTTGACAAAGCTTTAGAAGCCATACTCAGTCGATTACCTGCTGCACCATCAACACCGAATAACAACACGTTGGAAAACCCTCGATCTGGGCTGGTTAATTCTGGTAATGGAAGTAACTCACAGGAGGGAGAGCTAGGTAATTCAACTAATTCTCATTTGCAAAATTTAGTACTAACCTTGCAGAAACAACTTAAGGAACAAAATGAGCATATCGAGCAAATCCCTGGAGTTCCCCTATAATCAAAGGAGTAGATGTAGGTAAGTACTCACAACAACCTTGGAAGCCAAGTGTTGCTCCCCTTCCAATTCCCAAAAAGTTCAAAATGCCTGACCTTCCGAAGTACGACGGCACAACAGACCCACGTGATCACGTAACCGCATTTACAACAGGCGTAAAAGGCAACGATCTGACCAAGCAAGAAATTGAATTAGTATTGGTCAAGAAAATTGGAGAAACACTCACCAAGGGTACATTAACCTGGTATTCTCTTTTAACTGAAAATTCTATAAACTCTTTTGCTGAGCTTGCATATTCTTTCATTAAAGCACATTCGGGAGCACAAAAGGTTGAAAAAAGAATGGAGGATATTTTCAAAATCAAACAAGGGGACTCAGAGTTGCTCAGGGATTTTGTTGATAGATTCCAACGTGAAAGAATGACTTTACCTCGTGTACCTGACAATTGGGCAGCAATAGCTTTTGCAAGAAACTCAAATGTCAAAAGCTCAGAAGCCACGAGAAGACTTAAAGAAAGCCTTTGAGAATTCCCTGCTACCACGTGGAATGATGTTTATAACAGGTACAGTACAATGTTACAAATCGAAGAAGATACCGTAACTCGGTTTCAACATGAAGAAAGGAGCAGTTCCAGGAGATCCGAAACCGAAAAAAGATCAGGTAAAAATAGGTACGATTCTTATATGGGTCCTGCAGGGAAAGACTCACGGGCGAAGCATGACAATCAACGATATGATCAACGATCAAGAAACTGGGAATCTGGTTCTTCATCAAGGTTCAGAAATGATTGGAGTGAAACCTGCCAAGTGTCAAAGACCAAGTGAAGTGATGAACAGGAAAACCTATCGCGGGCCGCACTGATATGCCACGCGGCCGCGCTAGGAGATTCAGAGAGTGGCTAATTCAAGGGTAGTCCGCACGGCCGCGCTCCATTTATATGCGGTCCGCGCCAATGAGATTCAGAGAGTTGGGAGTTTGGCCAAATATGTCCGCGCGGCCGCGCTCCATTTCTGCGTGGTCCGCGCCAATTTCACACCGCGACCGCGCAACATTTTTGCGCAGTCCGCGGTCCCAACTTCAGAGAGCAGAGTTCAAGAGTCAAAGAGCAAATGCGGCCGCGCTGACCCTGCAGGGGTATTTTTGTCCAGTTTTTTCAGCCCGTATAAATAGAATATTTTACCATTTTTAGGTCAAGTTTTATATTCTGAACAAGAGCTGCACTCGTGAGAATCATGTTTTAGCCCAAAATCCATAGATTCTTGTAGTTTAACTTTAGCAATTAATTAATATGCTTAGTTCTTCATCTATTCCTTATGTTTCTTCTTTAATTATGTCTAGCTAAACCCATTAGCTAGGGTTGTGGCTCAACCCTAGTGTGAGTAATTGATGGGTGTTTCTTTTTAATGATAGATTGATATTGGGTGTTCGTTTTTTGGGTTAAGTTTATGCTTTAATTAAGAATTGGTGGTTGTAAACATTGATTCTAGCTTAGTGGGTTTTGACTCTTCTTGAGAGAGAGAGTCTATGACCCCAAAATTAACCCAACAAGGAATTGGAATAAACCCATGAGAAATGGTAGTCCCAATTAATGGGTTGAATCTCGAGAGAGTAATCACCCTACTTGAACCCTAGTTGCTTGGTCTAATTGGCCTACCCAATTGGTCTCTCGAGAGTTAATCGGGCAAAATCGCTCTCTCTACCGAGAGGTGTGAGAGTGGGTACAATTGTGCAATGATTATAACATTGATCCCAAATATGTCAATCTATTATTAGTAGTTTCTACCCATTAGTCAACCACCTAAGTGATGCCACAGCCCTAGTGCCTTGCTCTATATTAATTACAACTTAGAACACATCCCTTTAGCATAATTTAGACTTAATCCTTAGTTGATAAAAGAAAACCCAAAAATATTAGGAGTGTAATTAGAAGTACATACACATTCTTAGTCTAGACAGATACGCAGCTCCACTCCAAGTTCTCTGTGGAAAAATCGACCCCGATATCACTATTCGGGTAAAATCTATAGCACCCGCTCTTCCTACCATTGTGTAAGGTCGAGTTGGCAGCGATCAATATCACAAGTCACATTCTCTTGAAGTGGATTATAATCATATGAGCATGCTTATTATTTTAATACCATATTGATGGTAACATCACCTTCACATTTTGAAGGAATATTTTGAGAACCCTTAGTGTTCTCATTTTTACAATCACCATAATGATGACTATTATTATTTGATCAATGACACGCCCATGTTCGTTGATCAACCATTTGTCTTCATTACACTTATTATGCACCGCTACCACTTTCACTTCAAAAATATTGCTAATCAAGTGGGAGAAGCTTCATACTTTTTCATGAAAAATATGTTATATTTCTTTAATCATCATTATATCATCAATATTGTGCATTGAGACTTGAACTAAATGACTTACCCATACACAAGCGTGTTTGGTCAAACGTGTCGAAACTCAAAACCAATATCATGACCTTATCATCACGGTGCACCAGGACTCAAACCCGATGTCTTATCCTCAACCAATGGCATAATAGGCTAAAGCGTGCTGAGGCTCACCCTCGAGCATTTAAAAATGTTAATTATCACACCACTGTTCATATACTTATTACAATCAGTAAGCAATATTTGCTTGTGAGACATGTACCCCACACACACACACACACACACACATATATATATATATATATATATATATATATATATATATATATATATATATATATATATATATATATATAAAAAGCATAATAGTGTATCAAGGTAAGACTATTTA
The DNA here is from genome assembly GCA_026770625.1 of Nicotiana glauca. Classification (NCBI taxonomy): domain Eukaryota; kingdom Viridiplantae; phylum Streptophyta; class Magnoliopsida; order Solanales; family Solanaceae; genus Nicotiana; species Nicotiana glauca. Next base: position 48,935 of record MU704571.1, read on the forward strand.
GTGACTTTGATAAATAAATAAAAATTAGTTTCTGAATACAGAGAGTAATACATAACACCTACTAAATATTATTGCTATATCTTTTAAAATAACAACTAATAGTTAGGTAAAACTCTCCGGGTGTGAATTTATACCTCTGTATCCCATTCAAATTCATTGAATTTGAGACTAGAAAAGAATTACTTCCCAAAAAAATTATATGCAACAACGGTCACTTTTGCACATAGTACGTGTGGTAAACTTAAAAATTCCATTAAGAGGGAATAACTCCTTATAGGCTTTATAAAACAAAATTATTTTGGATGTATAAAGGCTAGTAAGAAGGAATAGACTTTTGATTCTCAAATTTTGACTCACGTGAAAATAACTTGCGTATCATGTAGTGGTTAGATTACACTACTTTAGAAACTAAAAACGGTACGTATGAATTGAACTTGTATATGCGAATCAAAAATAGTTTAGTTTGAAAATTTGGTGGAAACTTATTTCCAAATCATAAATAAATCCTAGCAGAAGCATACCTAATTATATACATTTTTTTCTTGGTTCTCGTAACGAGATGAATTTAAAGCATAGCTAACTTACGAACAACATGAAATGTCAACTTATCACTTGGCAAATAAGCAAAAGCAATTGTAGCTTCCATGGAAGGTTTTCACTTCTTTTAGGAAGTATTAGAAGAATATAGCAATTCGTGCTGATAACGTGTTAAGAAACTTAGCTCAAAGTAATAATATGAAACAAACAAATAGATAAGAATGTAGAGAGAAAGAGAGGAGATATCTTATTTCTTCCATATATTTTCCAAATGTGTACAATGTAATGCTCAAGTCCTCTATTTATAGGATGACATTAAGGTAATACAAAAAGATTTCATGAACATGGTATTAACTATTGAGATCATGGGGGGAGATCATGGAGGAGGTTATAGAATTATGGGAGATACAACCATAATGGTGAAGAAGTGGGAGGTTAATGGAAAAGAGTAATGAGAGTAACTTCTACTACAAAATATAATATTTCATAACAAAATTCACTATTAGAAAAGTCGAAGTAATATTCAATGCCCAGACATGTCCGAAGAATCTCAAATTTTTTTCATTCCATTTTAATCAATAAATAAGTGGCTCTATGTTCCATGTTATATTTCACTTATTTTTATTATTTGTTCTAAAATAAATTGACACTTTTTTATACTCCTTAACTCTGCAGTTCTAATATTTCTATCTTAACTTTGATGACACTTTATGAGATTGTATATTTAAGACCATAAAGTTCAAAGAATTTTTCTTATATATTGTACTTGTAATTAATTAATATGGCAAGTTTTATTTTTTTATATTTTGCTTCGATGAGAGTTTTTGATCAATATTGTCCCTTATCTTTGAGGGTGGGACTATTTTGGTCCCTCAAATATAATCCTAAGCATATTTAGTCTTTTAAGTATGCTAAAGTGGAGCACCTTTAGTCTCACTCACACAATGTGTTCAAAAACTAACTCTGATTCATGAACCAAATCTTCTGCTCTGAAGCAAAACGTTTACTTTCCTTTTACTTGATAAGCAAATTATCACTTTAATTCCTCATTTTTAGAAAATATCTTCTAAAATTTTGACCTTGAAAATATCTTTCTTATGTGCCAATTTTCAATGAGAAAATGACTTTGTATAGTCGCTGTAAAAATAATAGCCGAAAATATATATAAAGTTTATATATTCTTTTGTATATATATATATACATCTAAAAATTTTGGTTAATTTTTTTCAAAAAGAAAAGTTAAAATTTGAAAAAAATAGAGCTGTCAGGATCACTTCTAGACTTATTATTTAGAGAAACCGAACAACCAGGTTGTATTATCACTTTTAGCCCGTGCTAGAAACTATTTACATTTGGTAGCCAAAAAAGTATATAAAATTTGTATAATTTTTGTATATTAACATACAAAATGCATTTATATACCAAAAATATATATAAATTTTATATATTTCCGGCTATTATTTTTACATCAGCTATGCAGTGTCATTTTCTCATTGAAAACTGGCACAAAAATATTTTCAAGGACAAAATTTTAGAAGCCATTATCTAAAAATGAGGAATTAAAGTGATAATTTGCGTTATCTAATAAAGGAGAGGAAACGTTTTGATTCAGAGCAGAAGATTTACTTCATGAATCAGAGTTGGTTAACACCATTAGTTTTTGAATACAAGAAATAATCGCAGGAAATCCTTTGATAACCCGGATTCCTATTTCTCAATGATATTCCACGATCAAGACAATTGGCTGAATCCCGTGAAAATATTTCATAGAAGTTCATTGATATTGCGTAAGTGAGACTAAAAGTGCTCCACTTCAACATACTTAAGTGACTAAATATGCTCAGGGTCATATTTGAGGGCCCAATATAGACCTATTATAAAAGATAAATGATAATATTGACCAAAAACTCGCTTCAATTGTTTGCGTTCTCGAGAAAGGATATTTTTTCTTATATATTATACTTACAATTAATTCGAGATTGTATGCATTCTCGAGAAGGGATTATTTTTCCAGCATTGCCAGTAAAATGCTGAGGTTTCATATACCACTATCCAATTGTTGGCAATTTTTCCTCACTTGTTCCTGTAATGATGATTGGTGTATAGGGTCAAATTCTGCCCCTGGCTGTGGCAACGACCCAGGATCACACAATGGTCGTAGCAGGGGTACGCCCCCAGAATGTCAGATCGAAAGCACGTTCATGAGTCTCGTCATCCCCTCGAGGATGTGCGACCTATTTCTATATTATTTTATTATTTCGAGGAGGTCCTCCTGTTATATAAAGGAGGATCCCAATGTTGTAAAGGGCAGATCCTTTTTTCTAATACAAGCTCTCTCTCTCTCTCTCTCTTTCTACCTTTTTACTCTCTAGAACACTCAATACATCAAAAATGGTAAGAGCTATTCTACACATTTCTAGGTCTTATTATATTTGATTACGATTTACCTTTGATCTATTTTTTGATTGTATTTGCTTGCAAAGTATTCATTAACTTTCGAGTCAAACAATTTGGTGCCGTCTGTGGGATTTCGGCAATTGAAATCATAGTCTGCACCTAGAATCTCAAGAACAAACCACCTTCCTTCACACCCTATCGATATCAAAAATGGCAGAAAATGACGCAAGATTGAAAGCCATAGCAGGTGTCAGAGCCAACCTCATTGGCCCCCTCAACGAAGCCGATAGAAAAAATATCTTGGGCACAACACCTGGCAGCATTCAAGAGGGAGAAATCTCTCCCTTTCCATCTGAAGATCTGACGATCTTGCACGAAAAAGGAGCTTTCACGTCCGTGATCAAAGAAACTCCACCCCCAGTGGTCAAGAAACTACTGGAAGAGTGGCTGATGAACACCCTAGGCAGCTTACTCGAGAAATCGCCCCAAAACAATGCTAAGAACCTATTGACGATTGACATCACTGCCACCAGCGAACACGATACTGTACGAACAAACAACAACCACTCCAATGACCAGACCAGTGATGGCACACTTGCAGCCATCCTAAAGAAAATGGAAAGTGAAAATAAGGCACTTCGGGATCAAATGAAAGAGCATCAAGAAAGGGTGGACAAAATTCCCGGCGCTCCTAAATTACTACCCAAGCGCGACGTGGGAAGATTCGTCGAACAACCCTACAGCGAAGAAGCTGCACCTCATCCAATCCCAAAACCCTTCAAAATGCCGCCTTACTTAAGAATATATGACGGGACGATGGACCCCGAAGACTACCTGGTCCACTATGTGACCGCCATGAAAGGTAATGATCTGTCGAAGGAACAAATACCATCCGTACTGCTGAAAAAGTTTGGGGAAACGTTAACGGGAGGTGCGTTAACGTGGTACTCACAGCTGCTAGCCAGAATGATATCAACATTCAAAGAAATGGCGGATAAATTCTCCACCGCCCATGCAGGAGCAAAGAAAGAAGAGGCCAGGGTGAACGACATCTTCGCCGTCCAGCAAACCGCAGGTGAGGGACTCAGGGACTTCCTGGCCAGATTCAACAGAGTAAGGATGAGCCTACCGAACATATCGGAAGGCATGATGGTAGCAGCCTTCCAAAACAGGCTGAGCAGAGATGGTTCAAGAGCAACCAAAAATCTACTGAGCCGACTCATGAAGTATCCCCCCACCACGTGGTAGTAAATTCACAATGCCTACTGCGCCGAGGTACGAACGGATGAGGATGATCTCAACGGACCAACCCAGCAGCTCACGACAATACAATCAGAAGCAAGAAGGGATCGGTGCAGCGAGGGTCGGCGGGAATAATCCTCACGTTTCAACAAAGAAAGGCATCAGTCTTACACCAGATCCTCGTATCCACCACCACCCAGACACACCGAAGCACTGCAGCGACATGTCGCCCCACTCCGCAACGAAAAAGGTATGCTCCTTTTATTATCTGTCCATAACTTTTGCGTGTCTCCCTCAGAAATAGTATACGCACTGGAGAAGCTGGGTACCAAAGTACAACGGCCGCAGAAAATGAAATCAGACCCCTCCACAAGGAAATTAAATGTCCTGTGCGAGTTCTACCAGGAACGAGGACACAAAACCGAAGACTGCATAGGGCTACGGTAGGAGGTAGTCAGAATGCTGAACCAAGGATACTTGAGGGAGCTACTCAGCGATAAAGGAAAGATAAATTTCGCACGAGGGTGAAACAGCCTCAAGGGCCGCCAAAGCCACCTTCGCCATCACGCATCATCAATATGATCGTCGGAGGAGGCGACAATTCGACAATCAATCACGTAAAATTCACCACCTCGCATAAATTCAAGCGAACAATCGCCCACGAATGGTATGACAACTTCAAAGAAAGTATCACCTTCGATAAGTCTGATGCCGACAATTTGTCTTTTCCTCATTATGATGCTTTAGTCATAACTTTACGCATTGTTGACACTGACGTTAAGAGAATCATGGTTGATGACGGAAGCGGCGCTTGTATTATCCATCCAAGAGTCCTCGCTCAAATGAGGCTCGAAGATAAGATAATACCATGCTGCATAACACTAACTGGTTTTAAATATGCAATGGAACGAACCTCCGGGGAGGTATCATTGCCAATTTTAGCAGGGGGAGTTACACTGGAAACCACTTTCCACATCATGAACCAGGAAACAGCCTATAACGCCATCATAGGACGACCATGGATACACACCATGCGAGCAGTCCCCTCAAGCTTCTACCAAGTGATCAAGTTCCACACCCCTTGGGGAGTGTTTAGCATTCGGGGCGAGCCGCGTACGGCACAAGAGTGCTACGGAATCGCTCAAGACTGCTCACACACCAAACAATTGAAAGGTGCAAGTGCGGAGGCATAACAGTTAGCCGTGTCGGGGACTAAGGTCAACCCAACAACGGACGCCATAAAAGATCCGGATATCGTAGAAGCCTGCAAAGCAATGATCGAGGATCTTGACCTGGTACAACTGGACAGCACCGACCATACGAAGAAAGCCTACATCGGACACAACCTCTGCAATCCATGTAAGTACCATGAATTTCTTACTAACCACGCGGATCTTTTTGCTTTTTCTCATTCAGATATGCTGGGAATACCAAGAGGCATCGCCACCCACAAGCTGAACGTTGACCCACTATATCCACCCGTACGGCAAGTAAGAAAGAAGTTCAATGCCGCAATAAATGAGGCTGTCAGCAAAGAGGTAGATAAGCTACTGGCCAATAGATCCATAAGGGAATTAAAATACCCCCAATGGGTCGCCAACGTCATGATGGTCAAGAAGAAAAATGGGAAATTGAGGATGTGCGTTGATTTCACAGAGCTCAACAAAGCGTGCCCAAAAGACTCATTCCCATTACCCCACATCGACCAGTTGATCGACGCCACAACGTGACATGAGCTGCTAAGCTTTTTGGATGCCTACTCCGGCTACGACCAAATCATGATAGCCGAAGAGAACCAGGAGCAAACAACATTCATCACCCACCAGGGGACATACTGCTACAAAGTGATGCCGTTTGGACTAAAAAACGTAGGGGAGACATATCGGAGACTGGTCACCAGAATGTTCAAGGAACAGCTTGGCAAGACCATGGAGGTCTACATCGACGATATGCTGGTAAAATCGACAAACAAAGAAGACTACCTCGATCATCTGAAAGAAGCTTTCGAGATACTGCGACGGTATGAGATAAAATTGAACCCAGAAAAATGCGCCTTCGGCGTAGCATCAGGGAAGTTCTTGGGGTTCCTAGTATCACAACGAGGTATCGAAGTCAACCTGGACCAGATCAAGGCAATAGACGCAATACCTCAGACTTTGAACAGCAAAAAACAGGTACAAAAGCTGACAGGGCAAATAGCCGTCCTATCCAGATTCATCTCGCGATCCTCCGATAGGTGCCATAAATTTTTTAACGTATTGAGAAAATATCACGTGCTAAAATGAAATGAGGAATGCACCGTGGCTTTGAAAAAATTGAAAGAATATCTGTCTTTACCACCACTGCTAGTCAAGGATAACCCTAGCGAACCCTTGCTAGTATATCTGGCGGTATCCGAAGTCGCTGTTAGTGCAGTCCTGGTTCGCGAAAATAAAGGTACGCAATCTCCTACTTACTATATCAGCAAAACCCTAGTGGACGCAGAAACACGGTATCCACACCTCGAGAAGCTCGCCTTAGCACTGGTCGTAGCTTCACAAAAGCTTAGACTTTATTTTCAGTGCCACCCCATAAGAGTTGTAATGACTTTCCCCCTGAGGAGCATCCTACACAAACCTGAACTGTCGGGAAGACTTGCGAGATGGGCCATAGAGCTCAGTGAGCACGACATATCCTACCACCCAAGAAATTCCATCAAGTTGCAGGTACTTGCAGATTTTGTCGTCGACTTTAGTACAGAAATTTTGCCGGAAGCGAAACTAGAGACCATTTGCGCCATACATGGTACCGACCTCTGGACCCTCTACACTGATGGCACTTCTAACGCCTCGGGATCGGGACTGGGACTCGTACTCGAGGTCCCCTCGGGTGAAATAATTTGCCAGTCCATACGATGCCCGAGATGACTAACAATGAGGCCGAGTATCAGGCTGTGATTGCAGGTATGAAGTTAGCCATCAAATACGGGGCTCGACGAATCATCCTCCATTGCGATTCTCAACTTGTGGTAAACCAGGTCACCGTGAGTTACCAGATCAAGGAACAGAGGCTGCAGAAATATCACTCAGACATCCACAAGTTGATGCCCGAATTCGACGAATGCCGCCTGGAGAAAATCCCAAGGGCGCAGAACGTCGAAGCAGACAGCCTGGCCAAGTTGGCCGCAACCACTAAGAACATCAACAAAGGAAACATAGTCACCCTACTCCATTCAGCCATAGATCACACTGAGGTACTCTCTTTAAATCTGACATGGGACTGGCGCAACTAGTTTATCTCCTATCTGCAGGACGAGACACTCCCACTCGACAAAAAGGCAGCCAAAACGCTCCGCGTACAGGTTGCCCGATACTGCTTGATTAACCATGACCTGTACAAAAGAACATTTGGCAGACCCCTCGCCAAGTGCTTAGGGCCGCACCAGACAAGGCAAGTGCACGAAGAGGTACACGAAGTTCACTACGATGCACACATCGGTAATCGCGCTCTTATCCATTGCATTATCCGCGCCGGGTATTACTGGCCCACAATGAAAAAGGAGGCAGCAGAGTATGTTTGCAGATGCGAACAGTGCCAAAAGTACGCCCCCATGATACATCAACTGGGAGAGTCCCTACACTCTGTAACATCACCTTGGCCCTTCATCAAATAGGGAATGGACATAATCAACCCTCTTCCAGTAGGGCGAGGAAAGGTACGATTTCTTTTAGTTTTGACTGAATACTTCTCCAAGTGGGTAGAAGCAGGTGCATACGCCCAAATACGTGAACAAAAAGTCATCGCCTTCATATGGAAAAACATCATATGCCGCTTCGGCATCCCTAAAGAAATCAGCTGCGACAAACGGCCCATAATTTATCGGCAAAAAGATAACGGAGTTCTATGACAAATGGCGTATCAAATGGATACTCTCCATGCCATATCATCCCGCCGCCAACGGCCAAGCTGAAGCATCCAACAAAACAATACTGAACATTCTGAAGAAGAAACTCGAAGAAGCTAAAGGGCTCTGGCCCGAATTACTACCAGAGGTACCATGGGCGTACCGAACAACACCCAAATCCAGCACAGGAGAAACACCGTACTCACTGGTCTATGGAACCGATGCGGTCATACCAGTCGAAATCAGAGAATCGAGCCTAAGATACTCACACATCAGCGGACCAGACAACGACATGGGTAGGATTCAAGACCTTGACGAAGCCGAAGAATGAAGGGATATGGCCCACATAAGAATGATGGCTCAAAAGCAACAGGTCGAAAGGTATTACAACAAAAAAGCCAAAATATGACCACTCAAAGTAGGAGATTACGTCCTCAAAGCTAAAACTTTGGCATCAAAGGATCCGAGCGAAGGGAAACTGGGCACCAATTGGAGCGGGCCATATGAAATCATAGCAGATGCAGGCAAAGGAGCATTCTAGTTGGAAATAATGGAAGGAAAAACACTCCAGAACAACTAGAACGTCGCTCACCTGAAATACTTCCACTTTTGAAGGGCATCTCCCGAGTCGTACCCTTTTTCCCTTACCCGAGTTTTGTCCCAATTGGATTTTCTCAGGGAGAGGCGGCGAAGGAGACACCCAGGGGCACATGAAAACAGGTTTATCATACAAGCCAGTTGACACGCCTCTCCAGTCCGATATAGTAAAGGGACTAGCCTAGCTGCTTCTCCATTATGTAAGCGGCTAAGTCCACCTTTTCCATTATGTAAGCGGCTAAAGCCACCTTCTTTATTATGTAAGCGGCTAAGGCCACCTTCTTCATTTTGTAAGTGGTAAGGGCCACCTTCTCCATTATGCAGGCGGCCATGGCCATCGCCAATAATTGTCGACCCCGTTCGACGACGACGGATAAACACTTCAACGACAGTCGAAGTTACATCCTTTCGGGCCATGGCCATGGCCAATAATTGTCGACCCCATTCGATGACGATGGATATACACTTCAACGACAGTCGAAGTTACATCCTTTCGGGCCATGGCCATCTCCAATAATTGTCGACCCCGTTCGACGACGACGGATATACATTTCAACGACAGTCAAAGTTACATCCTTTCGGGCCAAAGGCCATCGCCAATAATTGTCGACCCCGTTCGACGACGACGGATAAACACTTCAATGACCGTCGAAGTTACATCCTTTTGGGCCAAAGGCCGTCGCCAATAATTGTTGACCCCGTTCGACGATGACAGATAAACACTTCAATGACAGTTGAAGTTACATCCTTTTGGGCCAAAGGCCATCACTAAGGATCATCGATCCTATCCGATAGTGACAAACAGTGTATAAGCAAAGTATAAATACAAAAGGATAAGCAACACAAGTGTAACTCTTTTACTATAAAAAAAAAACTATATACACTTAGTCCCACGAAGGACTCCCATTACATTCCAAAAAAAAAGAAGAAAAAATGCAAAATCTATACAAGTACAAAGGGGCCTCTCCGAGTTCGTCCTCGCCATCCGCTCACCCCCCTTCTTGGTTATCACGGTAAGCCTCATTGAACCATGAGCCGGACTCAAGATGATTGATGTCCTCAGAGGCATAACCTTCTTGGTCGGGGGAGTCGGAGCTGTACCCACATGTCGTACGAGCGGCACGAGCCTCACACAAATGCTCTTGGACCTCCTCCTCAGAGGCACCCTCCTCCTCAGAGGCACGTTCTGAGACAAGAAGTCTTTTATACACGTCCAACTTAGCTTTTGCGTATATCCATATCTCGTGTGCATATTGGGCCTCGTCCCCGAACCGTGGCAGGGCAACACGCTTAAGGACGTCAATCTCAGCCGTCTTAGTTGCAAGCTCGGCTGTCAAAGCCGCCACCCTACCATGGAGGTCAGCTACCTCCGCCGCCACTCCGCGGCTAAGCTCCAACTCTTCCTCCTTCAGTTTAGGAGCGATTCCAGCTCGCTATTACGAGCCACCGCCCTCATCAACTCTTCATCTGCTTTTTCCAGCTCCGCCGCCCTGCGATCTAATTGAGCCTCCCTCTGTTCGAGGCCCTCCCAAAAAATCTGGAATTGCGGATCCTGCTGGAAAAGATCTGTCGCCACTTGATGTTTAGAGCGACACCGTTTATATTTCTTGACCATCTTATAAAAACGATCGCTTTCTTCTTCTCGCGGCGCCTTCTCTATAATTCCAGAACTACGGTCTAAAAAAAAGAGAGAAGAATGCATGTACATACACGCAAGTCAGTACACATCAGAATCAACTACATAACATGCGAAAGAACGGAGAAGTTACCTGTAATGACATACCGCAACCCTCTGAGATAGCTCCGCGTCGCTGACAGCACTCAGCATCTCGTGCTCAGGGGCCGCACAAAGTAGGGCCATCTCCAATGCGGCCCGCTTGCTGTGCTGCAACAAATTATAAGCCTTTGGAATCACAATACGATGGCCAGATCCGTCTGCCGTCATCTCCACCGGCGCAGGGCTTTCCGCCGTCTCACCCATGTTCCCACGGGCGACCTCAGCAGCTGCCCCCCAGTTTCACCACCAACAAGGGGCGATGAAATGCCCTCGGCAACACAAGTCATGCTGGTACCCGTACTAGCATGTAACTGAGTGGTCGGCCTCCCAGAACAGATGGTGTCAGCAATAAGGATGGGCCTAGTCGGCTGTCGAGACACGTTCCTCTCTCCGTCTCCCGTCGCTACCGCCTTGCCCATCATGAGCCTCCTTCTTTTCCTCTCATCGGGCTCCTCTCCCTCAGAAGGCTCGACCGCAGGATGCAGAGACGACGTTAATGGCCTCTCCTCACTTGTGGCTATTTCCGCAGGTGCTGCCTCCTGCAAAGAGGCTGCAGTCACCCCCTCCCTAAACGATGCATAAAGTATTTCCTGCGCAGGTGGACCGACATCTGGTTGGGAGGAGGTGGGTGCTGTCGCCCTCCTCTTTGGAGCACTTCGACCTGTCAACAACAGTAATTTAGCTGACAAGGCTTACGAAAACGGTTAACTAAAATCAAGAAAAATACCTGAAGGGCTCGCAGGGCCGTAAAATTCAATGAACTCCGCCCACTTACGGGCCCCCTCCGTTAAAGGCGGTAGATTGGATACCCACTGCCTTATATTAGTTATGAACCGAGGAGTGTGAGCTATCGCTATAAAATCACGGAAAAATTATAAGGATAGTGTAATCGGAACCGCTAAAGTCAAAAACAATGAGCAATTTAATAGGTACGGATACTTACGTCTCGAATTCCACCTCTCAGGGAATCCGACAGGATTGGACACCAGGTTCTCCATCCTAATAAAGAAATATCTGTGCCAATAGCCTTGGTTGGGCCGATTGTCGGTTTCCACAATCAGCCCTTTTGAACCATAATTTTTTAAATGCAGCATGGTGCCCCTCAGGTAGCTGGCGCCGAATAGCTGCAACAGGTGGTGGACGGAGACCTCCGACCCGGCTAACTCTGCGTACGTAGACACTACCCTGTACGCCTTATGGTATACAAAGTAAGTTTGGTAGGGCATATATTATAGAAACGACAGGGTTCTTCCGCCAAGGGAAGAAAAGCGAGCCCGTAGCCAATCAAGATTGGGTATTCGTAGAATGTACAGTACCTCGGCCTGTGGGTATTCGCGTAATCCTCCCCCTCCAGAGCCATCTTTACATGAGCGGGTATACCGTATGAAGTACGAAGAAGGTCCAAATCATCTTGTTTTAATTCAGACTTCTCCCAAGGCTGTTCAGGAGAATCTCTTTGATAATCCCTCCTAGCAAGGAGTTATTTTGGGAGTACATTATCTACGGTGAGAGGGGTGAGATCCTTCCCCTTCTCCCCTTTATTACCGTCGGAGGGAGGTGGTGTGTCGGTTGATTTATTACTGTGATCTCCTGAAGTGTTACCACGTTTAGATTTCGTCATGACTTTCAAGTAAGGAACGATGTATTACACGACCACGAATGTATTTTCACAGACGCTGTGGTTTCTTGTGAAGAGGAAGCACTTTCTTGAAATAGTCGGAAAACTTTTCACAGATGATCTAAAGTTAGGGTAAAATTGAACCCCTTTCCTATTTATATGGTTGGATAGTGTTGAAATCGAAGAGGCAAAACCCTAACAGGCGCGGGAAACCAAGCGTCAGAACACCTTTTGCATTTCCTCGGGAACACATGTAATGATGATGCCTGCATACGGTGACGTCATTTCAGAAAAGGGTTTGCGCGCCAATATACCAACGGATTCAAATGGTCACCCCTTTACGTCGTCACCTCCGAACCTGGCCAAAATTTTCCCGGCGTGTGGTTCGCGTATCCGTCCATCAGCGATGCACTTCGTTACATCACCAACGAACGGAGGGACTAATTGTATAGGGTCAAATTCTGCCCCTGGCTGTGGCAACGACCCATGATCACACAATGGTCGTAGCAGGGGTACGCCCCCAGAATGTCGGATCGAAAGCACGTTCATGAGTCTCGTCGTCCCCTCGAGGACACACGACCTATTTCTATATTATTTTATTATTTCGAAGAGGTCCTCCTGTTATATAAAGGAGGATCCCAATGTTGTAAAGGGTAGATCCTTTTTTCTATACAAGCTTGCTCTCTCTCTCTCTCTCTCTCTCTCTCTCTCTCTCTCTCTCTTTCTCTCTCTTTCTCTCCTCTCTCTACCTTTTTACTCTATAGAACACTCAATACATCAAAAGTGATAAGAGATATTCTACACATTTTTAGGTCTTATTATATTTGATTACGATTTACCTTTGATCTATTTTTGGATTGTATTTGCTTGCAAAGTATTCATTAACTTTCGAGTCAAACAATTAGCTATTAGGAAGTCGAAAATAAAGTTGCAGTTTGTGTTGTTATTTTCTGTTCATATGTAGGTCAGGCATGTTGTATCGTTACCGGGGCGTGGCATGCCAACATCAAATTATTGTGCGAAACAAGCTTATCTATATCTATATTTATATTTATATCTATATTATTATAAAAGTATTATTATAAAATCATGAATAAAATGTTGGATTAAAAAAAATATCTATCTATATCTATATCTATATCTATCTATCTATCTATCTATATCGATATTATTATAAAAGCATGAATACAATGTCGGTTTATGTCACGACCCAAATCCACTAAGGGTCGTGGTGGCGCCGGACACCGCTGTCAGGCCAGCCAATTACATTACCGATTTAAAAATCCTTTATAAATACATCCAATTCAAGAATTTTCCTTCCATTTTCACAAATAAAAGGGTTTTGCTTCAATTTAAATTAACAATAACAATTAAATCAAACTTTTCGAAAACCATCCCAGAACCCGATGTCACAAGTGCGTGAGCGACTACTGATAATAAAATAAAATACAACCTCTGTCCGGAATACAATGGATAGGAAATAAATAATCAAAGTACAGAAAGGAACTACACTAGCTGCAGGTCGACTCGCAATTTGCAGCTCACCTAGTCCCTGAATCGTCCGTGCTGCTGCGCCCAGTAGGCCGCTAAAATAAAGTATACCCGTACATAAAAAATGCACAGAAGTGTAGTATGAGTACGTAATCAACGTGTACTCAGTGAGTGTCCCGCCTAATCCCGAAGGGGTAGAGAAGAGATGGTCAACTTTGACATACTCTAATGGTCCAATGATCATTTATCCTCATTTCACATATTAATCCGTGGATTTATTCTTTATGGACATGGTTCCAATCAAAGAGAGGAAACAATAAACACGTAGTTCTTTCATGGGAAAAATTTCCCAAATTTTTCTTTAAAACATAATCCAAATATGTTTAAGCCACAAAAGGACAACAATAACTTAATCAAGTTCAGGCAGCAACACAGGCATGCGCAAATCATACCGAGGCGACGACCCGATGAAACATAAATAAATGTGCACTTGCCGAGGGTCGACGGCGCGCCTATAGATGCATCTATTAATCTGCCGAGGCGTTC
>MU704572.1:8564-19951 GCA_026770625.1 Nicotiana glauca
GATTTCACCGGTTCGAGGTGAGTAATACTTGTAAATGATATCCTGAGGGTTTGAAACCCCGGATTTGCACATCATAGTGCTGTATTGTGGTGACTTGCACGCCAGGTATGAGCGTGGGGTAGAGCACCATTGGGGATTGTAACTTGGTCCGTCCCGGTTGTTGATTTTACTGCGTGATTGACTGAAAACTACTTGATGCTATCATGATTTGGGCTGATTGCCATGTTTTGGTCTTCGTGCCGATTATTTGAATCCTTCAAGGACTGATATCACTGTTTTTGCATTACATTGCATATTATTTGATCTCAGCCCAAGGTTCTAAATACTGTTATGCAAACTCAGCCATCTTTCTAAGATTTGAAAACTTAAATCATATTTTACTGACGTTTTGAGCTGAGAACTGCTTTTTTACTATTGCCCAAGGGGCTTATGTGCATTGCTGGACTTAGCATGGATCGGGCTGTGCATCGTAGCAGTGTTATGTGGGCATTTCTGTACTGAGGATGGATCGGGCTGCGCGCCGCAGCAGTGTGATATTGATATTGCGCTTGGGATGTAGGAGCCCCTCCGGAGTCTGAACCCCCACAGTGAGCGTGAGTACCCAAATGGATCGGGATGTACGCCGCAACGGTCATGTGCATTGCATTGCATTCACGCATTGATTCCTGTTTGTACTATATGGAATGACATTTAGCACTCTCATACCATTAACATCCATGCTATTTCTTGCACTGTGTACCAGATACCTTGGTGTTATTTGTAAATAAAGTATTGTGCCCGAGGGGCTGACTTGTGTGCGGACTTGCACTACCTGATATCACATTCATATGCTTAATGTTGGAAAAATAATATTTTCAAAAGAGATTTTTAAACTGAGCAAGATATTTCTAAAGGATTTTTACGGTTTTACTATTTTGTTCAAAAGGTTGTACTGTACTATATAGCATGATGGAGTGTTCTTACATGATTTCTTACCGCTCAGTTATTATTTACACTTATTACCACTGAGTTGGAAGTACTCACTTTACTCTCTGCACCACGTGTGCAGATTCAGGTATTCCGGAAGCATAGTTGAGCTATTTGCTGCTTCAGATTTTCTCAGTAGTTGTCGAGGTAGTTGCCTGACGTTCGCAGGACTCGACTCCTCCCCTATTCCTTTATTATTTTCGCATTTTAGAACATCAGTATTACTGAGAATGTATTATTTTATTATCTTAGAGGCTCTAGACTCATGACCCCCTGGTCTTTGGGAGTATATTCCGTGTTATCGTGATATTCAGCTTATATCTATCAATCAGCTTAATCTTTTAGCTTCATTGTTGTTAATGATATTTAAATAATTGGTTTTGAGCTTCATGCTTGGGTTGAGAGTGTAAATGGTCGAGCTTGCCTAACAGTTGTGTTGGACGCCATCACGACCGGGATTGGGGTCGTGACACCAACTAAAGGTCCAAAGATTAGTCACTCCTAGGGCTCCTTTGTTAGAAGTACCTTCAATTCGGCTCAATCCAATTTTAGTCAAATTTCATCTCTGCCTCTGAATATATTGTCCCACTACAAATTAGAGTTCTAAATAAAGTTATATGAATTGTATATAGATTTAGAGGGAAAAGATTTTGGCGGCAAGAATTTTGGCTTCCCTCCTCCAAATTCTAAAAAATACAGTTTTCTTTATTAGTTATAATTCTTCAAAAGACCTAATTTTAGCCTTCCACTATGCTATCGCAGTTACTTTGAGAAGGAGAAGGTTTTAGCGCTGAGGCTTTTGAAGAGTTTTATCTATTTTCATCAGATTGCTTTCAACGCCGCTAATTCTTCACAAAATAGTGCAAATTCCAACATTTACATATACCCACTTTAGGTAATAGTTTTCTTTATTTTTTAGGTTGTTCAGATGTTATTTTTAAAAGAATTTGTGCGTGTGATAAGAGTTTTTGCAGGTAACAAAAACAATGTTCTTGGAGCCTCCTCGCTAACTTCAATCGGATCGGATGAAAGTTAACAAATGGGTCTTCTTAAATGGTCCTACGCTCCTAGCCCTTATAATAGTCTTGGAGCCTCCTTGCTAAGTTTTAATTTCTGTTTGATCAATTGAATTATGAAATTGAAAAAGCAAAAGTGAAAACAATTTGATCAATTGAAAGATGAAATTAAAAAAGGGAAAGTGAAACTGTTCATTTGATCTTTTTCTACTAGTTGGTGAGTAAATTTGTTGCTGCTCGTAGAATTAATTATTGATCATTGGTGTGAGGCAGCAAACTTAGAATTAATTGGAAATTACTTGATTGCACTCATGTTTGCACCATTACAGTGATACACATATCAGTTTTAGCTAACAATTTTCTTTCTTTTTCGTAATTGTTTGGATTTTGTTAAACAGAATACAAGGAACATGAATTTTTATACGCAACTTTAATTTGTTGGGGTCTGAGACATAGTTAACTAATTCATGGATGAAAGAAAGTTTTTTGGGTAGATCTTTAATTTGTTTTGTCTTTGCCATATTTCAAATATGAGATTGTTGTTTTCTGAAAGTTCTCACTAGGTTTTTTCTTTTCTAATTATTTATGCTCCTTAAGTTTGCTTGCAAATTATGTTTCTACTTAAACTATTGTATAGAAAGAATGGTGCTGTTTGAAAAGGATCAGATTAACATGATCTGAGTTAGTAGATCAATATAAAAGAGTCCTAAATTTTGTTCAATCAAATATCACTTTGATACTAGTTTTTTGTATATTTTATTCACTCAAGATGTTAATTTTGGTGTTCTGTAGTTTGATTCTGCTTAATCATAGCACTAAATGGCATTTTAGCTTCATGATTTAAATATTGGAGGATTGCGCCTGATCAGTTCAAGAACAAGATATGGGTTCATATTAAGATGCTTAAAAAAAGAAAAAAATTACATACTAAGATGCTTATTGCTTTTATTCTTTTACATATATATTTTGATGATATCAGTTGGGACTAGATAGAAAGAAAGAAAGGATGAGGGAAAAAGAACCGGCCATAAGCCATACGACAACAATAATAAACTCTTAGCTAAACACCCAGACATGGTAGAAAAGGATAAATAGTGTGCATTAATTCATTATTGGAGCTCTAATGAAGCAAATGTATTCTTGGAGCAGCAAGTATCTTTTTCTTTTTCTGTTGCCCTTAACATATGCTATTAGCTTATTCCGTATCCTGATCATACTTTTTCCTTTGTACTTTTTTATACTTTTTCTCTGTAATTATTCACATTTTTTTCTTTTTTTCTTTTTCTTTTTAAAATTGGTTTTTGATTTCATATTTGGTAGGGAATTGACTCTAATATATAAAATTGTGTCTACATTTTATAGGAAAAGGGCAAGAGGAAAATAAAGCCGAAAGAACCAGATTGCCACACACGTCACGAAGAAAAAGTCATTTTCAAATTATAGATACGCATGCCATATTCGCCATCTGCTTTCTGTAATTTATATATCAATACTTATTTTCTTGAATATTTTTTATACACCTTTTTACCATTTAACCAGATGACAAAGAAGGATGGTGAAAAACCAAGTCGTATTGAAGTATTCACAAGAACACATATGAGAAAGAATGAACAACCAATAAATGAGATAGCTGGTGAAGTAATGGTAAACTTTTATTCTTTATATATATATATATAAAGGTACTTTCATTCCATTACAAATTATAAATTTTCATTATTTTACTGTTCTTTTAAAAAAAAAAAAATTTACTTGCTAAGGTGTATCCTTGAGTTAAATGTCTCTGGAAATGCTCCAATAATGTGTATGCACAAGTTATGTGACCTGACACTCATGAGATTATTCGAACTCTAGGAAATGGATCAGCTCCAAAGTTTGTGTATGGCTATGTATATAAACAATCTCAAGCTCAGCAAAGAGATTTTGATAAAAGGGTTGAATTAGAAGTTAAAAAAGCTACCTCTGCCATAAGAATTTAGATTGAGGAAAGGTTGTCTGAAGCTACCTTAACTATACTTGATAAAGTATCTTTCATAAAATAAAAATTGTTATGAGGTTTTATCTTATTTATATCTTGTATTCTATTTCACTTTTGTAAACTATCAAAGTAACCAATATAATATTTCTTTTCAGGTTAATACAATCAAGAAGATTGGAATTAGTGAAGTAGGCATAAAAAAATGAGTAAGTTTGAAAAATTACAAGATACTTTCTCTCTTTTCTTTTGCCTTATTTTCTTTCTTTCCTCTTTTCAGTTGTTGCTATTATACTCATTATACAATATGTTTGTTTTTTAGAAACTCATTCTGTTAGTTTTTGTATCCCAATTTGTTATAAATATTATGGTTAGATAATTAGCTTAATTTTATAATTTGAATCAATTTAGGAATTTAATTTAGATTTTTTTTAAAAATTAATTAAAGAAAGAAAAGAAAATAAAAAGAGAAAAGGAAATTGAAAAAGTGCTGGTTTTAAATTGAATTGGGCCACATATTTTAGAAGCCCAAACTTTCCCCCAACCCAGCCCCAAACCGAGTCGGCCCAACCCAACACTCAAACCCTTATTCTTCTTAATTAACCTAAAGCCTAATAAAAAAGGGAGACATATACACTGAAGAGGATCAGCAGCGCCGCTTCAGCATACAAGGACCCCCCAGCCTGAAATTCATTTTCTTCAACACCCAAAACACCTCCTCTATCGAAGGCACAAACACCATTCCAACGTCTCCAACCAGTAGCTCACAATTGCCGTCGGACAGACCATCCCTAAACTTCTCCGACGCCGTCCAGCCAACACCAACTACTGTTACTTCGTCGGAGTACCAATCAACCTCCCAGCTATTTCCCCTGGTTCGTGAACGACCACCCTTGAATAGGGTGGATATTTTTCTTCAATACTCACCTCCAGAATCTCTCACCTTACAGTAGACCCATTGCTGCTCTTTCACCATCAGAAATGGCTGAAAACCGGTAACCACTCACACACGCACAATAAGAAGAGGGGTACAAAACGGACAGAAATCAAAAGGAAGGTTAGGACCTGAAAGTTTTTATTTGTTTTCTCTAAATTTTCAGAACATATACATGTAAATAGCCTCTTTTTAAAGAGTTAATTGGATTGCGTTTAAGCAAAACAGAAATATTTCTTGTTTCCTCTTTGCGATTCCGAGTTATTGGTTTCAAATTTTGAGTTCTATTGAGGTTGAGCTGAGGTCGAGTTTGTCGACGAGATTCGAGTTCCTCCGGCGAATTTCGAGTTCGTCGAAGCTGCGTTAGTATGAGATTCTGGGCAGATTTTGCGAGTTTGTCACGATGTTGTTTGGAACTCTGTTTTTCTCCTTCCAGTTCCACCTCTCATTTTCTTTCTTGGATCCTTATTTTCTATCTTTTGTGGTTGTCTAATTTGTTTAAACATGTGAATGATTTTGTAACGACCCGACCGGTCGTTTTGAGCCCTAGTGTATCGTTCAGTAGTCTGAGGCCATGAGCAGCTTCATTTCAGGTATTGTGACTTGTTCGCATGGTCGGAATTTAAATTCGGGAAGATCAGAGTTAAATTTAAATGAAAATTCTCATTTGAGCAGCTTAAAGTTGAAAGAATGAACTAGGATTGGATCTTTGAGTAAACGGCCTCGGAATCGGGATCTGAAAGTTCCAGCAGGTTCGTATGATGATATCGGACTTCGGCGTATGTCCGGATCGGGTTTTGGATGACTCGGGAGCGTTTTGGCGCCTATTGTGGAAGTTAGCATTTTGGAAAAAATTTCTTAAGTTTGGCTTGAAGTGCATTTCAGTGTTATTGATGTCCGTTTGGGATTCCGAGTCTGGGAATAGCTCCGTATGGTGATTCTGGAGTTGGGAGCACGATCGGAAGTGAATTCGGAGGTCCGTAGGTCATTTTGAAGCCATTTGGCTAAAGATAGAAATTTGAAGGTTTTTGAGAAGTTTGACCGAAAGTGGACTTTTTGATATTGGGGTTGGAATCCGGTTCCAAAAGTTGGAGTAGGTCCGTAATGTCCAATATGACTTGTGTGCAAAATTTGAAGTCAATCGGACGTGATTTGATAGGTTTCGGCATCTGAAATAGAAGTTGGAAACTTCAAAGTTCATAAAGCTTGGATTGGAGGCCGATTCATTTTTTTGGCGTTGTTTGATGTGATTTGAGGCCTCGAGCAAGTCCGTAATCTATTTTGGGACTGGTTGGTATGATTGGTTGGGGTCCCGAGGGGCCTCGGGTGGATTTTGGATGGCTAACGGATCGAAATTGGCAATTGTTGCATAGCTGAAGGGTCTGGTTGCTGGTATTTCCGCTTCTGCGGAAATGGGACCGCAGAAGCGGCCCCGCAGAAGCGAGGAAGGGACCACAGAAGCGGCTGCAGGTGATGGGAGCTGGGACCGCAGATGCGGTCGTTTAGCTGCAGATACGGGACCGCACCTGCGGAAGATGGAGCGCAGAAGCGGAAAGGGAAGGCCTGGTGAAGATCGCAAATGCGATATTGGGACCACACCTCCGGAACCGCAGAAGCGGTCTGGGAGCCGCAGGTGCGAAAAGTGGCTGGGGCAGAATGTTTTAAAATCCGATTTTGGGTCATTTCTCATCACATTTTCTTGGCTTGGAGGCAATTTTGGAGAGCTTCAAGAAGAGATTTTTGTCATCAATGATAAGGTATGTTATCCCCACCTATTATGAGTTAAATACATCAATTATGTATGGATTTTAACATGTAAATTGTGGGAAAATTTGGACTTTTGAAGGGAAATCTAGAAATTTAATTCTTGGAATTTAGCCACGAATTTGAGCATGGAATTAGGAGTAAATTATATATTTGAGTTCCTAAGGTCATGGGTAACCTTTATCTTTGAAAAATTTCGGATTTCCGGGCACGTGGGTCCGAGGGCATTTTGGTCATTTCACCAAACGGAGTTGGGAAATTGTATAATTCAAATTGTTAGCAAGTATTTGAGTATATTCTCATTAGGTTGCTGTTATTTGGCTAGTTTTAGAGCTCTGCGCGTTGGTTCAATTCTTCGGAGGAATGTAAAATGCCGATTATGGATCTTCGGAGCGAGGTGAGTCTCCTTTCTAATCTTGTGAGGGGGAATTTACCCCATAGGTGAAGTNAAATGACCCTTGATTAGTAAACAAATTTAAAAAGAGATGAAACATCATTTCCTAAATCGTTAAGCAGAGAATTGGTTTATTTGGATAATTATTCCGTGATAAAATTCTAATTGACTATCTGAGCATGTATCTTATGTGTACCTACGTCGCCTGGATGATACGCGAGTAGGGTGATTGTTTATTTTATGTCAACCGCGTCACATGGATGATTCGCGAGCAGGGTAATAGATCATATTTAAATTAATAAATGGATTTCTAAAAAGACTTAAGCTTCATTTTCTCAAATTATTAAAGAGGATTGGCTTTCTTGGATGATTGCTCCCTGTTGACTTCTTGACTGATTGTCTGTCTCTGTGTGTTTATTTTGGAACGGGCCGAATGCCTCGGCAGATTAATAGATGCATCTATAGGCGCGCCATCGACGCTCGGCAAGTGCACATTTATTCCTGTTGGATCGGGCCGTCGCCTCGGTATGATTTTCGCATGGTTGTATTGCTACCTGGACTCATTTAAGTTGTTACATGCCTCACTCTGGCTCGAGATCATCTTGTTAATAATGAAAAGAAATCTTGGAAAATTTCCTATGAAAGAATTACGTGTTTACTTGTTTCCTCTATCTGGATACAAAATCATGTTAGAAAATAAATCCACTGTTTGATATGTACATTGAGAATAAATAACTGTTGGACCATTAGAGTGTGTCAAAGTTGACCTTCTCATCTCTACCCCTTCGGGATTAGGCGAGACACTCACTGAGTACACGTTGATTACGTACTCATACTACACTTCTGTGTATTTTGTTGCACAGGTATATATACCTCTAGTAGCCTATTGGACGTAGCAGCATGGATGACGCTGGGACTGGGTGAGCTGCATCATTGAGGCGACCGCAGCTGGAGTAGTTCCTTCCAATGTACTGTATTTACTTTCCGTCCACTGTATGTCGGGCGGATGTTGTATTTTATTTCTCTTATCAGTAGTCTCTCATGTACTTGTGACACCGCATTTCTGGGATGGTTTACAACGAGTTTGTACTAATTGTTATTATTTAAATTTAAATTCTAGTAGTGAACTTTTATTTATAAAAATAGAAGGAAAAACCTTAGATTTTCAAAAGTATTAAAAGAGGAATTAATTGATAAGTTAGTTGGCTGGCCTGACAGAGGTGTCCGGCGCCACCACAACCCTTAGTGGATTTTGGGTCGTGACAACATGGTATCAGAGAACTAGGTTCCCGTCGGTCTCATGAGTCATGAGCAGTCTAGTAGAGTCTCGTGGATCGGTACAGAGACGTCTGTACTTATCCTCGGGAGGCTGCAGGACCGTTAGGAGTACTTCCCTTCTTGATTCCCTTATCGTGCGGTTCGATTTCCTTTGAGGCTTATGCCTTTGATTCCTTCCCACTCAATCTTACGCGACGCGAGCGCTTGCTTTAAATTGAAAATTGAAGGATTGAAATAGCACTACAAATGTGGTGCGGGATGATTTTTCCCGGTATAGTTGATTGGACTATTATAGTCGCATTATGGAAGGATATTTTATTGTTTCAGCTCAGTAACAGAACTTCTAAGAGCCTTGAGGCTAGGCACAAGTTGCCATGATGCTTATGAGCGATTATTCCGCAGTGTTGTTGTGATGGTAGGGTGGTTGCCCACACATAGGGGCAGTGAATGAATTGAAGGGAGGTTTACTCAGTGTGTAATCAAAGGGATTCAGTATTTTATTCCCGACAGGGGAAAAGGCAGTCGGACTAAGAATGGTCGGGTGTGGGCTGGTGGAAGTAATGAGGCTTGGTATTTGCAACCGTGGTTGAGCTTTCTTTTATGAGAGGGTGTCGTGGTCCTGATTGAACGTACTAAGTTTGTTGGTGTTGTAATCTGCTACAATCCGCCTTTACGGCAGGATATTGTGAAATAATAGTGGAGGTACAACTGTCAGATATCGCATGATGCTGTGGTTCAAGATCGAATCAGAATTTCTAATGTTGACGGCTCGATAAAGATGACCTTTGGAAAGGTTTAAAGTTAGCAGCAGTGGTGGATTCAAGTGCCACGAAGATAGATTTTAATTAAGGCAACAATTGAGCAGCAAAGTATGAGGAAGGACATGTGAGAAGTGCTAGTCGGTGTTTAACATTTCTAGAAGGCCAAGTATGAGGAGCAAGGTCGAGTGACCGATTAAGGAGATGAGTTTCGCCAAAGTGGGAGAGTGGCGGGTGTGCATATGGGCTTGGTAGTAGGAAGACTACGCGCCTTAAAGAGAGTTTGGATCGAATTGGGGATTTTAATGATTGGTGATTGAAGCCTGCAGGTATGACGTGAAGTATGGGCTATTATGCGGCAGAAGATTGATATGGAGGAAATGAGCTGCTTGAAATGGAGGAGGGTGCAACATAACCCTGAATTGGCAAGGATGTTGCCACACATTTAATTGGCGTCTGCGAGGGGCGAATGAACTTGTGCAACTGGAAGGTGAGCTCGGACTCAGGATAGGCTAATGGTGTCATAGTGAATGTACCCCGTGCAGCAGCATGGGAAGATGTCGGGAGGTGATTCCCCTAGGTGGGTTATTCACCGTGAGCAGATTAGCGGTTGGCGAAGCTTTTGAAAGGAATTATATTGGTTGTTCAACAAAGAGATCGGTCGTGCGAATGTGGTTAATGATTCATAATATAAAAGACGGGGATTTACAAGAAGATTTCGAGAAATATTGATAACTTATGGCGCGAGGTTATGTCAATAAGAGGTAAAAAGGTCGGGCGAACTCAAGAATGGTGGAATGATGGCTTCAAGCTAAGTGGGATAGTCCCACCGCTTATGATTGGGCTGTATGATTAACTACTTGCGTGATTTCTGGTTATTAGCATATTGATGGGTTAATTCAGCTACAAGAAAAGACCATAGGTGGTAATTCGAGCAAATGAATTGTTGGAGGCATGCGATGGTTGGCCTTATGGGCTTATGTTCGGACTTGGAAAGAGGTTCAAGATTGATGCCTTGTAGGGATACAGGTTGCAGAGAA
The DNA here is from genome assembly GCA_026770625.1 of Nicotiana glauca. Lineage (NCBI taxonomy): Eukaryota > Viridiplantae > Streptophyta > Magnoliopsida > Solanales > Solanaceae > Nicotiana > Nicotiana glauca. The sequence goes on from MU704572.1 coordinate 18,687, forward strand.
AGCGGTTTCGTCGGGTGCTTCGCCAAGAGGGTATTCATGTGTTATAAGATTTATAGAGTGAATTATATTCGGGACCAAGTCAGAGCGGGTGGCTCTCAGCAACGGTCCTAGTGGATTCAAGGGGTAAATTGTGGTGCCTAATGATTTCGAGCCTATAGGGCAGTTGAGAATCAATCTTGGAAAATAGCTTATGAAGAAAGGCACAGAATGTTCTATGGTGTTTTGACTTGCGGTGTAGCATTTGAGAAACATGAAATGGTTCATGGAATTTGAGACAGCATGGTCTCACGATTTAAGGTCACTCGGGGTGAGTGTGGTTGGAATAAGTTAGGTGTTGAAGGGAGTTATTATTATTTCTAAGGCAATCAAGGATAAATTGGAAGGAAATAGATTGATTAGCCATAGTTGAATTGGCATATTGGTGTTCGTAATCAGCTCATTCAGCGTGATCAAGTCATGCATGTGATTTGCGGCGGTGCGTGTGAGGCTTGTCGGCCGCAGTGATTGATGTTATTCAGAAGCATTCTTCTGTTATGTCCTGTTATGAGTAGGCGGATCTCGGCAGGGTTATGGTGACATGAACCACTACTTAGATATTGGCATATTCAACGGTTATGAGAATTCACCTGTATGTTGCTATAGTTCTCCTGAAGTGGGTTAAATGAAAAGTTTTATATGATGAAGTGTTAGTCTATCATTTGTTTAAGAGTTGTGATGGAAATTGTGTCTATCGTATGTTGGCACGTTGGGTGCAGTGAGTAGCATGGAAATACAAAGTGAGGATCAAGGTTGCAGTTCAGTGTGGACAAGGATGTCACGGGCTTGGATGAGCAAGGAAAGGGTTGGATGATTAAAGTAAGTTGGTAGGGTATTCAGCATCCCCTGGGAGCGATGTATTGTGAAAGAGGATTTGCATCCTGGTTAAGGATTCTTGATCACTTTTCAACGTTAGTGTGTCTGGTGATTTAGATGTGCGTACCCGTTATTTATTTCGGAAGATTGTGGGAACGTGTTCCATGGGAAGATTGTACCAGTATGGCATGTAGCCACTTGTTTGACTAAAGATTTGAATCAAATATGAGGAATTTAGGTAATATCATTGCCTTGAAAATTTATGCCTGGAGGGCACCTTGTTTATTAGGTTATGAACCGAGGAGGTTTGCTTCGGTTATGACGGTTGTTCTCGTGTATTATGAGAAGAAGGAAATATTAGTATGGACCTTTGAAAGGTCATTGGCTTAATTTGATATGTTCAGGATCGACTT
>MU704574.1:18906-29006 GCA_026770625.1 Nicotiana glauca
TGTGAGCACGTGATTTTTGCCCTATATATGAATTATTCCTAAAAAATTCAAACAAAATGATCTTTCTCTATTTTTACAATTTTTGTGAAATCTGTGTCATTTTTTGATAATTGTTGCATTTATCTATGCATCTTAATTCATATGAAAAGTAAAAAATATACTTGGCATTTGCATTCAAGGTCTAATTTCTAATTCTAGGATTAATTAGTAGTTAAAGTTACTTAAAACAGAGAAAATAATAAAAATGGCCATTTTTGCAATTATAGTTTTAATTTGTCTTAGTTGCATTTAAATTAGGAATTACTATAATTTGAAATTAGGAAATATAATTGTTAGAGGCAATTTGGTTTTGGTTTAGCATTTAATAAAATAAAAAATAAAAAATATACAAAATGAAAACAAAGAAAAGAAAGAAAGAATAAAAGAAAGAAATTGAAGAAAAGGCTGTGTTGGGCCAGTTTAAATAATTGTGCACATGCCCAATACTTCTGCCCAAATCCATGCCAAATTAACTTTTAATCCGTCCAAATACCCGGTCCAACCCCCTTTATCAAAACGATGCCGTATCGATCAAGTGAATCTCGTCCGTTGATCCCTCATCATCGAACGGTTGAGAACGAAGTCTCCAGTCCTTTAAAATTGTCCAAAAATCCTCAGAGATAGTCAGTCTCCAGTCTCTCATCGTCTTCATTCGTCGAACCCTAATCCCATTATCCATCGCCGACGTCCGGCGTCTAACGACCTCCAAGCTTACACCAGAGCATCGCCTCCTTCCCTTCATGACAATTTCACCACCCATTTCATTCAAAGCTCACCAGAATCCCTCAAATCCTCAAAACCCTAGCCGCCGCCCTCGTTTTCTCCGGTGGCGGCGCCATTGCCAAACGACCTTAAATTAACACTCTTGAGTCTCCTCGTCTTCTTCACCCCAAAACATCAGTCCATCTTCTTCAAATCATCATTGAATTTCTCGAGTGCTAAATTTGGGGTTCGAGCCTTCGAAACCAAAATCAAACTGGTCGTACGGGCATCAGGTACTTGTTTCTTGAAGGAGAATAAATGACCATTAGACCCGAGCTTTGGGTCCCAGATTCGGGCAAAGTGGTGAGTTTTCTATTTCATTCTTCATATCTCTTTTGTTTTGTGTCTCGACCACTCCCATTCTCTTCTTTTCTGAACAAAATAGCCAAGGCTCTGCTTTCAATTACACCTAGGGTTCTTCAAAATTAGTAGTTCAATTAAAATAAGTTCAAGGCCTGAAAAACTGTCTGTTTCTTTAATAACTGTGGTTTATTGACCTGTTAAGTGGTTAAAAAGGGGGGAAAAACACACAACAAAGCAATAATGGTCTTCTATTTTGTGCAATTTGATTCTGTGTTAGTAATTGTTTGATAAATAGTTTAGCCTTTGTTTGATTACGATTTTAATTCAATATCATAAATTTTAATCTCTTTTAATTTTGTTTAGATTGTATTCGATCTGTTATTATGGGGTTATGTTTATACACATTTGTTTAGTTATTAGGGATGGTTATAGCTGATAATGGTTTGGGTAAATTGGAACCCAAAATCACAGGGGTCAAGGTTGGGATTTGGTTGGTAATTCTAAGTGTAAAGTGGGGGTACTTTTGGGAATATCATAAGTCCGGTAGTAATATTAGGGAACCTCAGGGGTAGTATGGGCATAGGAAAATGGTAGTTTAATCAAAATTGGTAATTTTAGAATGCAAGTGAGGGTAGAATAGTGATTGTAAAGGGATAGAACCTTCTAGAGTGGGTTGTAGTGTATGTTTTAAGTAAATAATTACACTTACTTGTGCAACAAATCAGAAAATAAGGGGGCACAAGAGAAAAAAAGGACTAATATGTAAATATTAAAATTTGAATTTCTCACCAGATTTATATCTATAAATAGGCATTGAAATGCCTTGTTTCATAAGTTTGGAACCCCAAAAATTCCCCCAAAAATATCTAGCAAATTCCAAATCTGAAATTAAGATTTCAGATCACAATTCTCTCTTCTAGATCCAAATTTCTTTCAAAAAATCCAAAAAACAAGTGAAAAATCAGTAGAAAACTAAAAAAATCACTGTTCTATTAAGAAATTCAGATCAATTGCAATGTTCAGCTGTTGTTCTCCCAATTCTAGTCCAATTTTGATCATCTGAATGCTATTGTTCTGGTTGCTATAATTTTGGTTGATGATTGAGGGAATTTGACTTTTAAAAACCCTGGTGCTGTTGAAATTGGACTGCCGATGTGCTATTGCTGTTGTTTTTGGATAATTTTCCAATAAAAACTGCTGACTCTCTCTTTTTCTTCTGGATTTCTCAGGTACACGATTGTATTCCTAAGTTTGAAGTGAAATAAAATTCTGCTCAGCTTTTGCTTATTGCATTCATTAGTAGAATTGTAGCTGATTACAGAATGTATAAGTAGGACTTTTTGAACTGTATATTCATGATACAGTGCACTTGCTTGTTTGAACAATAGTTAAGGGTTTTGCTATTTGAATACAGTGTTAATTTTGTTAATTCTGTATGAGAGATGGTATTGAATTAATTTTGTTAATTTTTGCCTTGTTAGCCGAGTGTTGTAATTAATTGGACTTATGGACTGATTAATCTAGAATTTGTTCATTTACATATCAGTAGTAGCACATTGTAGTATAGTTTAATTCATTAGGTGAGTTCACAATTGTTAATCTAGATTTTCGGACTGTTGAAAATCTAGGATTCCACAATTATATGTCTAGGATTCCACAGTGGTTAAATTTCTACAGATGTTAATTTTAATACACAATAGTCATAAAATCAGGTTAACATTTAAATGGACTTGGGATTTGCTAAAAGTAGAGGTTCGATGGTCATCCTCAATTAACATGGGCCACAGTCAGCAAACCAGTCCCATTTTTGGGCCAAGGTAAAGGCATGCGGTTGGTTAATTTTGTCAAACTGGATGAGCACTATCTTTGGAACCAGTCTAGAGGTTCAATGTCATGGCCTTGCCAATTTTAGGCCCAAGGACGTTACTGAATTTAATTGAGAACTAAAAGTCCCAAATATAATAATGCTTTTAAAAAATAACGATTAGGAATATGAAAATTAAACCATAAATATAAAATCGGGTTTTGAATTAGGTAGCGGGTTCAAGCTAAAAGGTCTTTCCTTTTGTTTGAATCCGGACTTGAATTCGAGATCCAAGTTTATATTAGTGGATTAATTGGCCTTTAGAGACAAATAACAAAAAATAGAAAATGGTAATTTGCTTTAGGACTTCTCTTTAAAAATAAATGAGACGAGCCTCGCCAAATTAAATACATAATTGCGGGGCCCTTATTAATTACTTATTAAAAATACTTAGAAAATCGGGAAGGTCAGTTTAGCGAATTTCACGGACCTCCCAAAAGATAATAAATACGTTAGCCACTTTAGGCGCGATTTTTAATAATATTACTTTCCTAAATACGGGTGTGTATTTCATGCAACCCAAATCCAAATCCGAAAACGTCGAATAGGAATGTGTCGAGGATCCGGGTGCATTTCATGTGACGTGATCCAAAAATATGTTCTTAAACGACGTTCACTTTCTTAAATAAAATAATTGACAAAAGCGATAATTAATTCTAAAATTGCACAAGTAAGGTAACATGTATAAAGATTAAATTTTAGCCAAATATAACAGTTGAGCGGCCGTGCTAGAACCACGGAACTCGGGAATGCCTAACACCTTCTCCCGGGTTAACAGAATTCCTTACCCGGATTTCTGGTTCGCGACTGTTAAACAGAGTCAAACCCTTCCTCGATTCGGGATTCAAAATGGTGACTTGGGACACCATAAATCTCCCAAGTGGTGACTCTGAATTTTAAATAAAAAATGAATCCCTTTTCGATTGTCCTTAAATTGGAAAAACTCCTTTCTTTATTATATCCCTTCGCGGGGTGTGGTAAAATGCCGAGTAAAGCTCTTCGGAAAAAGGAGGTGTGACACTACTAAGTATAGGCTTCAATTTTCTAGGTGACCCTGTTTAGTCAATGTTTGATTTTTATTTTTGTTGTTATTTCAGTGTCTAGTTTAATCAGTAGTTTGTTTAATATTGTTGTTCGTTTAGTTGTTTGGATATAGCTGAGTAGGGTAGATCTTTGCTTAACCATGGTCAATCCTTGACCAATTATTAGGGTTGGAGGCTTGGGTTTGCTTAGGTTAGTAATTTCAGGGGTATCCGGGGGTATTTTGGGCAATTAAAATGGGTTAGAATGTTGTAGTTCAAACTAGAACACCCTAGACTCTTCAAGAATAGGGCCTTGGTGTACATTGCAGTAGTTTAGTATAATAACTTAGGCAACAAGTCAAAACTTTAGGACTAATAAATAAAATTTGAAAATAAAAGAAGGGGAAAACATGTGAGTGAGATCTAGAAGCTTCCTTTTCCTCTTCTGCCTATAAAAGACAACCCCCTTGCCTTCATTTACAAGTTTTTAGCACCTGAAAATTCCCCAAAAAAGTTTTAGAATCTGAAAATTCTTCCCCCCCCCCACTTTCCACAAGTTTTCATCAGCTAAAATTTGAATTTCAAATGCAAAACTCCTTTAGATCTTAGTTCCAGAGCAATAGAAAACCAAAAAAATACTGCTACGTTGATTTTCCTTAGATCAGTTTCAAATTCCAGCACTTAATTCAAATCTCTAGCTTATTTAGGTGCAAAATGGCTTGAATTTACTAGTTTGTTCAGTACCTGAGGTTTAAAAGCTCCTAGAGTCATTTTCAAGTTTGAATCTGGTCTATTCGAGTTATTCTGGCTGGTCACTGGCTGTATGATTGCTGGATTTCGTTTGGATATTAATCCTGGGATTCGAGATCACTTTTGAGCTGTTATTAACTGTTGTTGCTGCAACTGATTTTTGTTTCTCCATTGTTGTAACTTCCAGGTATGTTTTGGCTTTCCACTGATTTGTGAATAATTGAATCAGCAGATGTACTTGGATCATTGATGAAATACATGCACACTCTTATCATTTTCATGCTAGTTTGTGTTAACTAGAGGTCTAAATGACCTAGACCTTTGAATGCTGTAATAACTGGACTGTCACCCTTGTAAATATTCATCTAGTAACATTCATCTATAGTATGAGTTAACTTTGATGTTTTCTTAGGATTCAATCTCGTGTTAAAGTAAGTGTTAACGTTTGAAGATACAGTACTTCGTATATTTGAGGCTGACCAATTTGGATGTTAAAATCACAAACATGCGTTCCAACTTATTAGTCCTATCAAATTTGGTGCTTCAATATAGTTGATAATCAAGCTAGGGTAATCATCGACTCCTGTACTGGTCTGTATTAATTAGTAACCTGATCAGATCTTAATTTCTACGCGACACTGAATTTTGATTGTCAAGGTCAATGTTTCATATGCAACAAAAATTAAATCCTGATATTAGTCGATAGTTTAATTCATTAAGGCCCATTCGGTTCGGTTTTGAAAAATGGTTAGGATTATTGAGCCAGAGAAAGGCACTTCAATGAGGCCCAATTATGAGGAAATAGCCAGGATTGAACCAGGCCCACTTCTGCCCATCCAATTAACCCAATACCTGGGAATTTTGACTACCATACCCCTTATTGGATCCAAGCGTGGGAAAATAATCATTGAGAACTGTGAACCAAATTGATAAAAAGAAAAACGAAAGAAGTAATACATCTTTGGGCTTTCCAAGCTAGGTAGTGAACATAAATTAAGAGGTTCTCCTCTTGTTTAAATTCGGACTTGAGCTTGAGGCCCGAATTTTATAATATTAATTAATTAGGACCCTTTAGAGACAAAATAAACAGAAAATCATAGTTTGCTTTAGGTTGGCCCTGAAATAAAATAAATGAGATGAGCCTCGCCAAACAAAATGCATAAATTGCGGGGCCCTCATTAAATGCTTATATTAAAATACTTAGAATTTGGGGCGTGCCGTTTAACGAAATTCACGGCCTCCCGCAATGATAACAACCCGTGAGTCACTTTAGGCGTGCTTTTTAATAATCTTACCTTCTTAAATATGGGTGTGCATTTCATGCAACCCGAATCCAAATCCCAAAATGTTGAATAAAAATGTGTCGAAGATCCGGGTGCATTTCGTATGACGTGATCCGAAAATACATTTTTTAACGACGTTCACTTTCTTAAAATTTTAATTAAAAGCGATTAAAAATTCTAAAATTGCACCATAAGGATAGCATGTATTAATATCAGATTTTAGCCAAATATAGCAGTTGAGCGACCGTTCTAGAACCACGAAACTCAGGAGTGCCTAACCCCTTCTTCCGGGTTAACAAAATTTCTTATTCGGATATCTGGTTCGCGACTATAAAATAGAGTCAAACCCTTTTCTCGATTCGGGATTCAAACCGATGACTTGGGACACCATAAATCTCCCAAGTGGCGACTCTGAATCTCTTAATAAACGAATCCCGTTTCGATTGTCATTTAATTGGAAAAACTCCTTTTATTATACCCTTTACGGGGTGTAGTAGCGAAAAAGTAGGTGTGACACTAGGTACTTCCATTCGGTTGGGACTTTGTTGAACGGGACTGGTTCACTTGTAACGGATAAGTCCAAAAAGAGTTTGGTATTTGGTAGGACTCTGCTCATGATCCAAATATAGTTATTTCAAATTATGCAGTGCAGAAAACATACCGTATTACCTTGATGATTCAGGTTCTCCACTGATAATTTTCTTGTGTGAGTCTAAATTTGCCAAAATAGAGAAAAAATCATTAGAGATTAATGAGTCATTTTAACATACGGCACAAGAGTATACTATGAAAAGTATGAGACTGAGAAAGATTTAATCTAATTATACACAATTTACAGACTCTCTAACCAAATTATTTTTTCATTTTTTTCCGTTTAACCTTGAATTGGTCCTTTTAGGTGATCTTAATCATCCCTAATTCCAACCTGTACCTCTCAAAGTGATCTCTACTTAAGGCTTTTGTGAAGATGTTAGCAATTTGCTTGTTAGTAGCACAAAACTCCACAGTGATCAAGCTTTTCTCATAGTTGTCCCTCAAAAATGGCCCCTAACATCTATGTGCTTAGTTCTCTTATGATGAATCGGGTTCTTTGTCATACTAATAGCAATAGTGTTATCACAAAAAAATAGGGATTCAACCAACATCAATTCCAAAGTTTAATAATGGTTGTTTGATCCACAACAATTGAGCACAACATGAAGCATCAACAATCTACTCAGCTTCAACAGTAGATAAGGCAATTGAATTTTGCTTTTTGGTAGCCCATGACACAAGACATGAAAAAAGGAAGTGTGCCATACCTGAGGTGCTCTTCCTATCCACAAGGAAACCTGCTTAATCAGTGTCAACATATCCCACTAGGTTAAAATTACTACCTTTTGGATACCAAAGGCAAAGGTCAGTGGTGCCTTTCAAGTATCTCAATATTCTCTGACAGCAGTCAAGTGGGACTTATTTGGATTTGCCTGAAATCGAGCACAAAGACCTATACTGAAAACAATGGCAGGTCTGCTAGCAGTAAGATACAAAATAGAACCAATCATTCCCCTATACAACTTCTGATCAACAAATGAACCAGGTTCATCCATATCCAATTTCGTGGATGTTGCAATAAGAGTGTCTATTTCTTTGGATGTTCCTTCCTATTTTTGTTACTAAGGAATAGGTTCATGGACAGGTTCCATCGAGGTTTGAGGATCAGTTCCTCTCTAGTCAGTTCCCCCTGTCATGTTGCCCTGGGTGGAAGGACCTGCTCCATCACATGTTCCTTCCTGTGATGCTTCTTCAGGCTGGACTATGGTTTCATTATTTGAATTTCTTATCAGCCCAATCTCTTTATTATCTTGTTCCTGCTTCTCAGAAAGAATGTTAGTTTTAAATAACATATACATTTTTTACATACATAGTTCTTTTACTATATATCTTATAAGCTTTACTATGTGAAGAATATCCCAAGAATACTCCCTCATCACTTCTGGGATCATACTTACCTAGGGAGTCTTTGCCATTATTGTGCACAAAGCACTTGCATCTAAATGCCCTAAGATGGGATATATTTAGCTTTCTCCCTTTAAGTGACTCATAGGGAATCTTCTTAACAAGAGATCTATTCATGCAACTATTTATGATGTAGCATGCAAAAATTCAGCAAACTTAGCATTTTCAAATTCAGTTCCATGGTAGACCTAATTGATGCAAATTGATTACCTAGTTGTTTCTGAGTATTTCTAACAAAAGAAGTAAACATGTCAAATGCTTCATCTTTAGATGTTAAAAATAATGTCCAAGTAAACCTAGAGTAATCATCAACAAGCACCATCACATATCTTTTACCACCTCTGCTTAATGTTCTCAGTGGACCACAGAGATCCATATGGACCAGTTCCATCATTCTGGTGGTGCTTACCACTTTCTTGCATTTAAAAGAGGATCTTACCTGCTTCCTCCTTGCACAAGCCTCAAAAACTTTGTCTTCCTTGACTTGATGTTAGGCAGCCCTATCACCAGATCCTTGGAGACTAATTTGTTGAGTTGAATCGGACTTGCATGTCCAACTCTCTTGTGCCAAAGGAGGGGATCATTGTCCAACACACTTAAGCAAGTGAGTTCATTTTCTGAAAGTGTGGACAAATCTACAATGCATGTGATGTTTACTCTTTTTCCCTGCAAAACAATCTTGTCAATGGTAAGATTAATCACAAAATATTTGGTAGTGGTGAATGCTGCCAAGTTACCTGTATCACATAATTGTGATACACTGATTACACTGTACTTTAGGCCATCTATCAAGTAGACATTCTCAATAGAGTGAGAATCAATCTTACCTACCTTTCCAACACCAATGATCTTACCTTTTTTCCCATTTCCAAAGGAGACATTACCTCATTTGAGGTCCTCAAGTGAAAGGAACTGGTTCTTGCTTCCTATCATATGCTTTGAACAACCACTATCCATGTATCATATTAGGCTACTCCCCTTCACTTGGACCCGCAAAAGGAAATCAAGGGTTAGTCTTAGGAACCCAAACTAATTTGGGTCCCTTTATATAGGCAAAAGGGTGAATCAAGTTCTTTTTAGCCCAACCTGGCAGCCTATTTTTCCCTTGAACAAATTCTTTATTCTTTTGACTAGCCTTTTCTTTTGCAATACATTCACTTTTATAGTGACCAATTTTACTACAATGTGTGCAAATTTTGTTCTCAGGAAATGTGAGGTACGTGCTTTTAGGATCCCACTTAGGTGCAGGGGTCCCATAGCCAAGTCCTCTCTTATTGCTACTATGGTGTTCATGTAGCCATGAAAGTACATCGGAGGACCTATTCCATTTACAGGTTCTATCTAGCTCGTGTTTAACCTTGTTTAGATCCTCCTTAAGGACTCTTATCTGCTCATCTCTTTATTCAACTCATCTTTCATTTTTCCTACATTTTCTTCTAAAGTGAGTTGTGTGTGATCAGATTTCTTTTTACCAGTTCCTAATTTCAATTTTAGATTTTCAGATCTATGATCTAGGATAATGGTGTCAAGTTCATAAACCTGGTTCTTCAACTCAACATTTTTATTATCACTCTCATTAGCTCTAGATTCTAGATTTTTACACCTGACTTTTAGGATCACACATTCCCTAGACAGTGCTTTCTTCTCATTGTTAATTATCTCAGACTCATCAATAAAGTCTAGCAATAGCCCAGACAACCTTTCTTTAGACAGGAATTTAATCTTGTCTTTGAGATGAGGGACACTTACCTCTTGTTCATCATCTGATTCTCTGATGGCCATAAGTGCTTGTTCATTTTTAGCTTCATCTTCTGAGTCCTCATCTGATGTTTCTCCCCAGGCAGCAACCATAGCCTTTGTTGATCCTCTGTTCTTCTTGGGTTGAACCTGTTCCTTCTTCCTGTTCCTTCGTTCAGCTCTTTCCTTCTTCCATTCAATTTCCTATTGAGGGCAATTTTTGATGTGGTGATCAGTCTTCCCACACTTGTAACACCCCTCATTGGTTTGTTTTTCAGGAACCTTTGGTTTGTTGTAGCTTCCACTTCTTGAAGGACCATTTTCTCTCATTAGGTACTTCTT